>MDKI01092118.1:0-31212 GCA_005239505.1 Nicotiana paniculata
AACTCGATAGAATACAGTATCGAGTGCCAGTCATGCCTCCCCTAGTTTGGGGCGTGACATGGGCACTCAGCACATCTCTATTCCATCGTATCGTATGGCACCAACAAAGTTGGAGAAATTGAAAGAACAACTTTATGAGCCACATGATAAGGGATTCATTAGGCCTAGTGTGTTGCCTTGGGGTTCACCAGTTCTGTTTGTGAAGAATAAGGATGATACTATACGGATATGTATTGATTACAGGTATTTGAAAAAGGTTACAATTAAGAATAAGTACCAATTATCGTGAATTGATGACTTATTTGACCAGCTTCAAGGTGCTAGAGTGTCTCTAAGATTGATTTGAGGTCTGGGTATCACCAATTGAAAATTCAGGATTCTGATATTCTGAAGACGGTATTCAGGACCCGCTATAGTCTACGAGTTTCTAGTGATGTCTTTTGGGATGATCAATGCCCCAACAGCCTTTATGCATCTGATGAATTGTGCATTCTAGCCATAACTTGATTCTTTTCTCATAGTATTCATTCATGATATACCGGTGTACTCCTGCAGCCGGGAGGAGCATGAGAAACATTTGAGGATCGTATTCCATACCTTAAGGAAGAAGAAACTATATGCTAAATTCTCCACGTGTGAGTTTTGTCTAGATTCTGTGGCATTATTGGGTCATGTGTTATCTAGTGAGGGGATTAAGGTAGATCTGAAGAAGATTGAGGAAGTTCAGAGTTGGATCAGACGGTCTTCAGCTACTAAGATACGGAATTTTCTAGGTTTGGCCAGATATTATCATCGTTTAGTGTAGGGTTTCTTGTCTATTGCTGCACCTTTGACAATATTTACCTAGAAGGATGCTCTAATCAGGTGGTTTGATGAGTGTAAGGAGAGGTTTCAGAAGCTCAAGACTTCCTTGACCACAACTCCAGTTTTAGTTTTGACTTCAACAGTTGGTTTATATACGGTATATTGTGATACATCATGGATTAGTATTGGGTGTGTCTTGATGCAGGAGGGTAGGGTGATTGCTTATGCTTTTCACCAATTTAATCCCCACAAGTTTAATTACCCTATTCATGATCTAGAGTTGGCAGCCATTGTCCACCCATTGAAGATTTGGGGGCATTATCTCTATGTTGTGTCTTCTGAGGTATTTACAGATCATCGGAGTCTACAACACATGTTTAAGCAGAAGGATCTAAATTTGAGGCATAGGAGGTTTTAGAGTTGTTAAAAGACTATGATACCAACACTTTGTATCATCCCGGGAAGGCCAAAGTGGTGGCCAATGCCTTGGCTAGAAAGGTTGAGAGTATGGGTTAGCGTTGCTAGCATTGGATGTTCAGGCTTGAGCCAATCAGTTCGTACGGTTAGATGTTTTGGATCATAGTCAGGTTTTTGCGTGTGTGGTTTCTCTATCTTCTTTGTATGAGCGAATCATAGAGAATCAGTATAATGACCCCCATTTTCTTGTCCTTAAGGACACGGTGCAACACAGTGATGACAAGGAGGTTTCAATTGGAGATTATGGGGTGTTGCATATGCAGGTAGGATCTGTTTGCCCAATGTGGATGGGTTACGTGAGTTGATTCTTGAAGAGGCCCACAGTTCACGGTATTGCATTCATTGGGGTGCCGCAAAGATGTATCATGATTTGAGGCAGCATTATTGGTGTAGGAGAATGAAGAAAGATACAGTACAGTATGTGGCTCGGTACTTGAGCTGTCAGGAGGTAAAGTACGAGCATAAGATTCCAGACGAATTACATTAGGGACTTGAGATTCCCGAGTGAAAATGGGAGTTTGTTACCATGGATTTCGTTGTTGGGATCCTACAGAATTTGAAAAAATTTAATGTAGTTTGGGTGTTTGTTGACCGATTGATTAAGTCTGCATATTTCATTCCAGTTGTTACCACCTATTCTTCAAAGCGACTGGCTCAGATCTAAATCTGCAAGATTGTTTGTCTTCATGGCGTGTCGATGTCCATTATTTATAATCTTGGCACTCAATTCACATCATAGTTTTGGGGAGCAGTGCAACGAGAGTTGGGCACATGATTTAGAGTAAAACATTCCACCCCCAGACGGACGGACATTCTGAGCTTACCATACAACTCTTGGAGGATATGCTACGCGCTAGTGTTATGGATTTCATGGGTTCATGGGATCAGCTTCTACCGCTTGCAGAGATTGCCTATAACAACATCTACCAATTGAGGATTCATATGGCCCCTTATGTGACCTTATATGGGAGATGGTATCGATCTCCAGTTGGTTGGTTTGAGTCGGGGAGGCTAGGTTGTTGGGTACTATTTTTGTTCGGGATGCCTTGTAGAAAATCAAGTTGATTCAGGATCGGCTTTGCACAGCACAGTCTAGATAGAAAATCTACACTGATTAGAAGGTTCGTGATGTTGCATATATGGTGGAAGATAAGGTATTTATCAGAGTTTCTCCCATGAAGGGTGTGATGAGGTTCAGAAAGATGGGCAAGTTGAGCCCTCGGTATATTGGCCCTTTTGAGGTGCTTGACAGGCTTGGAGATGTGGCCTACAAGCTTGCATTTCCACCTAGTCTATTAGGTGTTCACCCAGTGTTTTATGTTTTTAGGCTCCGAAATATCATGGAGATCTGTCACATGTTTTGGATTTCAAAATGGATTTAGTTAGATGGAGATTTGACTTATGATATGGAGACGGTGTCCATTTTAGATCGACAGGTTCAAAAATTGAGATAAAAGAATATAACTTCCGCGAAGGTCCAGTAGAGAGGCCATCCAGTCGATGAGGATATTTGGGAGACCGAGGGGGAGATGCGGAGCAGTTATCCACACCTATTAGAGGTTCTAGGTATGATTCTAGACCCGTTCAAGGACAAACGTTTGTTTAAGAGGTGGAGAATGTGACGACCCAGTCGGTCGACTTGGGTATTGTAGCCATGTCCCATGTTTATTGCTTATTCCATTTTCACTTGTAGTTACGTGACTTTCTTGGGTGGTTCTTTTGGTTCCGGGGATGTTTCAGAGTGCAAGGTTGGAAGTTTAAGTTGAAAGAATTGACCAGAGTTTGACTTTTGTGTAACGACTCTTGAATGGATTTTTGATGGTTCTTATGGCTTCGTATGGTGATTTTGGACATAGGCGTCCTTCCGAATATTTATTTGGAGGTCCATAGGTCATTTTTGCTTGAATTGACAAAAGTTAGAAACTTGAAGGTTTGGAAGATTGAGAGGTTTGACTGAGAGTTGACATTGTTGATATCAAGTTCGTATTTCAGTTACGGTAGTTGGAATAGGTCAGTTGCGTCATTTATGACTTGTATGCAAAACTAAGGTCAATTGGAGTTGTTTTAGTATGATTCAGCATTAGTTTTAGAAGTTGCAAGTTCATAGTTCATTAGGCTTGAATTGGGGTGCAATTCGTGATTTTGATGTTGTTTGATGTGATTTAAGGCTTCGACTAAGTTTGTATCGTGATTTAGGACCTGTTGGTATGCTTGGTATAATTCCCAGGGGGCTCGGGTGAATTATGGATGGTTAACGGATTGAGAGTTGGACTTAAAGCATTGCTGAAGGTTTCTGGTTACCGGTGTAATCATATCTGCGGTGGGCTTTGCCATAGGTCCGGCTGGAGGGTCGCAGGTGCAGAATAAGGCCTGGCTTGGGGAATTACACAGATGCGTGCAGAGGTTCCGGAGAAGCGAAGTCTCTTTTGTGATGGGTGTTCCGCAGAAGCGGATTTTGAACTTGAGGGGCTAGGACCGAATATGCGGATAGCTTACGCAAGAGCAGACTTGCAGAAGCGCTGGTCAGTTTTTAAAATCGAAGGGTTTAGTTGTGTTTCTCATTTTTGGGATTTTGAAGTTCGGACTAGGGAGAATTTTTGAGAGGTTTCCACTTAGATTGAAGAGGTAAGTCACTTTCAGTCACTTTTGTCCATAAATATTGAATAGCCATTGATTATTACACCCAATTTTCATGAAACTAAGTTAGAATTTTGGGATTTTTAGATTATTTATTGGAGAGTGAAATTTGAGGATTTGAAAGGAGATGTGTTGTTTTAATTGGATGGTATTGGTATGGTTGGACTCGTAATTGAATGGGTGTTCGGATTTTGTGTATTTTGTCGGGTATCAAGGTGCGAGCCCCGAGTTGAAAACTTTTTTACTTGAGTTAAAGATCTTAGCTTTATCTTTTTGAATCACTTCATATAGCTTTTATTAGTAGTTTTACATTATTTCTGGCTAGATTCGAGCCTTCTGGAGGTGGATACACGCATTAAGGGATTGTTAGGGGAGTGATTTGATTTGCTTGAGGTAAGTATATTATATAAACTTGGTTGAGAAACTAGTTACCTGAATTATTTGTGATATCTATGTGCTATGGGTGTGCACATGTGTGGGGTTTGAGCCCATGTGCTAACACCGGGTTATTTATCCTTTCTCGGGGTAGTATTTAGGCTATGTTATGCCTCAAATTTATTGTTTAGCTTCAAACTAAGTTGTTTCTCCTATGTGTACCCTCTGTTAATTATTTGTACTAAGTTGAGGTTTCATTGAAATTATTTTCCTGTTGGAACTGATAAAATTGTTATTCCATGATAAAATTATCTATTTTAGTTGTGATAGCAGACATTGCACATGCCTACACTATAGCATGCCTACACTCATATTTTCCTTACATATTGTCGTTAAAGTTCAGATCAATTTCAGACTTGTATTCCATTGTAGAGCTCATGTCTTCGTATTTACTAGTTTATGGAGGATTTTCCTTGTATTGGCAATATGTTTTTACCTTGAGGTTTCATATTTATGTTATTTCTATAATTTATGTTATTTTGCTCTATATTGTTAAGTTTCGTCTTGCCTAGCCGGTGTGTTAGGTGCCATTACCACGGGTTGAGATTTTTGGTCATGACACTATTAGTGAATAAATGAACAGGATCATGCATTGGTTACACTTAAAGAGAATGAGCATCATAAATACTAATACCACCCTCGTAAGTTTGGACAACACATAGATCACAACAGTACCATTTGTACTTGCAAATAAAACCATAGTTAGCGTAAAATGACCTCCCACTCTCCTCTTTACATATTTGAGTAGGAAGTATAGAGTGATCATCTCCAATTCCACTTAGACCTTGATTCCTCCACCTCCTTCTCAACAACCAATCCACCAATTCATCTATAATCTTTATGTATGATTAGGTTTGCCTTAATATAAGGGATTTGAAGCTTATCGGTGTTCAAGATCTTCCTCCCATAGGTGTCCATCTTACTAAATGAGGCAATTTGAATGATTGCATTCAGCTCCAAAGTTAGTTTAGCAAGGTGATCTTCTAACTTATTACCCTCCCTAAGTACATGAGCTACTGCAATAATACAACTAGACATCAGCCTTTTAATCTCTTCCACATGCTCAACAATATTTCATGGAGGTTCCCATAACTTATCCAAGATTTTCTTCATCAACAAGGAGTTTGTTTCAATTACAGAAGGAGGTAGCTGAGATTGTACAATGTACCTGAGTGCTTCCAGGATGGCCCTAGCTTCAGCAATATTATTAGTGGCATCTTGAATCTCACCTGCACGTGCATATAGTAGGTCACCAACAACATCTCTAACACAATAGCATAAGAAACTCTACCATCAGTTCTTCTACATGCACAATCAGTATTACACATTATCCAACGTGTAGGAGGTTGTTACCACAACACCTTAGTGTACTTCAACTTAGGTATATGGGCCTTTAATCTGTCATGCAAGTCTGGCCAATTGGTAGTGACACCTGAGAATACTTCTCACCTTCGTTAGCATATGTATTGAGGTAGAAACTTCATAGATCATCCTGTTAATGGACATAACTTTTTCATTCATACATGCATTCCTGCTCTTCCACAATTGCCAAACATTCAATGATGGCACTGCTTGGTTGACAACTTTGAGGCTAGTGCCAGCTAGCTTCTTTCACCACTCATTGATTACCTGTATCAATAGCTTCCCTTTAATATTAATACATTTAGCTGCACTGAAGTATTTCTATATAAATCTATCCAAGGGAGATCTAAAGAAGACATGTGCAAGTGTTTCCTCCTTAGGGCTTCTACAACACTAACACCTCAATTGAAACATGTATCCCCGACTTCTAACTGTATCATCAAGTGGTAGCTTTGAGTTTCACAACCTCCACATAAATAAAGAAATCTTAAATGGTACCCCTTCACCCAAATGAACTAAATTAAATTATTTAAACTTATTTGATTCCAATAAAATATAATAAAGTATAATTAATGAGTGTATTATTAATTAATTATAAGTTAACTTTATATTACCAAAATAGTTAGAAAAATTAAAACACTCATATATTAAATTATGAAATTCAATTGTTTGATTAATTAAAGTAATAAAGGTGGCATAGTTTGTTACACCCCATGTTTTCGTACGTGAGAATATGTTGTAAGTCAATTGATGTAAGCTCAGAAATAGAATTATATTTGGAAGCATATAAAGTAATCTAATCATGTTACCTTGGAGGTTACAAATATTTAAGATCGTGAATAACGAGTACCAAGAGGTCTGGAAATCTTAGAAGCTAAACCAATTGAAGAAAATAAGTTTCATCGAAAGTCGACAAGTTAGGAATGTTATAACGTGTACTTTACGGTGAGACTATGGTTCTTAAGATGATAAGGAGGTTATTCTTTGAGTTATTTTTGTTGTATGATAGTCGTGTGCTACGTTTTGAAGTCAAGCAAGTTGTGGAGCAAAAGTTGGCAAAGGTCTTCAGAAGTTACATTCAAAATGTGATGGAAATTAGGTCAAATGTAGCTGAGATTTTCTCCCAATATACTTATTATTAGGGGATTATCTACCTACCAAATAAAATATCTACAAGTCAAGTTTCTAACTGATTTAACTGTTCATCAATACAACATCGGAGTAGAGAGATATTCGCGTTTTTGCGAGACTGACCAAAGCAGCTACATGGGACCCACAAAGTTAGTGTAAACTCCATCTTGTATATAACTCAATTCTAAATATTTTTCACTCATTTTTTATCGTCAAATAATTTTCTAAACCCTCCTAAATTCTCTCTAATGGTTTCTCCATGATTCTAGGGAGACAACCTAAGATAAAAACATGAATCAACGCTAGAAGCCCCGTGGTGCTTGCTAGATCGTAGTTCTTCATCTTGTGGCTGTATTGGAGGGTTATTCAAAGTGAAATAACCTCAGGTATCATATGTTTCTTGTTGATTAAGGTAATGATAAGTCAATCCTTCATACATATTAGATTTTCAAGGTGAACTACAAGTGTTTACACTCCAACTTGAACACCAAAAGTGGATTCAAGAAGAGAATACAATACCTATAGTGTTGTGGTGTCATTGAGGATAATTGTGTGCTGTGTTTGGCCAAAATTTCAAGTGGTTGATACTTTATAAGGTGAGTATAACAGCCTACTAATTGTTCTTAATCTTTCTTTTATGTTTGTTAAGTTGTTAGGATAATAAACTACAAGATAATACTTGGATTAGTTTAAGTCACTTCTGTGGTGTTGTATTGCCATTGAGGGCTGTTGTAAGATAAATATAACTTCGATTTAAACTTGAAGCTACTGTAGGAGGTATGTTTATTGTATTCTTGTAGGTTATTAAGGTTATCTTGGTGTTGATTAAGTTAAATGGTTGGACTAGACATGAACTAGTGAATTAAGTTGCAAATTGAAGAAAGTTGGAGTTGTGGATTGTTTCCTTTGTTATAAATATATGTTATAAGGATGGTATCATTGATGAATTACTTCATTATCATATTAACGATGTTGTTAATTTAATGTAAGAAGTCTACAAGAGGTGATATGGGTTATACAAATTCCGATCGAGCTTGCAACTCAAAGTGATTGTTGAACTAATCGGAGAGCTTATTGTGAATTATATTGTTGTTGTTTGGGCTGTTTTGAGACTTTTGGTAACATATGGAATGTAGTAAGAACATGGGAGGTTCTTTCCATTTTCTTGTAGAATATTGGTTTTGAAATATGAGAGTTACAATGCTCATATGATGACGACGAAGTCAGGTTACTCATTGTGGACGTAAGAAGATCATATTGAGCTTTGTTGACGATTAGAGAGAAGATTGCAAAGGTATGTTAAGGCACTTTCTTCTTTCTTTTGGCATGATATAAAGTGAAATGAACGTAAACGATAAGGTATTTCATAATGAATTTACTCCTAGCAACTATGGCTGTCCATTTTTTTCTATCCTTACAAAGTTATTCTAAGAAACTATGTATGATCCTTGAGTCCTAGTGAAGTTCATATTGATGGTATGATGTCCATAATGTTAATCGAAGGTGAAACTACCTTACTTCACTCCGAAAGGTTTAGAGCATGATTCCGTGAGTCCAGCATGCATTATATATAGTATCTGTTTTACTTTACCGAGATGCGCTAGTCGGCCCGGTACGGCACCTATTGTGAAACCACTGATCAGTTGGTTTACCAAGATCCATGTGGCCGGGTACGATTCTACCGAGCCTTATGATGACCGGGTATATTTTTACTGCGTCCTCTTTGAGGCTGGGTACGATGTGATGATGATGATAATGCCCATAGAGGAGGATGTTTTTCAAAGATTATGTATATATATGTATCACACATTTTATGTCACTATCTCTTAGAGGCACTCAGATGCTACATGTTGTATCTCATATATCTCTCTTTACATTACTGTTCTTATTTATGCTTTTCTGCCTTACATACTCATTAATTTATTCGTACTGACATTCCTTTTGCCTGGGGACGCTGCGTTTCATGCCCGCAGGTCCCTATAGATAGGTTGACAGTCCTCCTAGTAGGCTATCAGCTCAGCGGAAGGTGTTGCTACACTCCACTTACTCCGGAGTTGCCTATTTGGTCAGTATGATTAGGACATGTATTCACTGGTATGGCGGGTCCCTGTCCCGACCTATATGACATTTATATAGTCTTAGAGGCTTGTAGACAGATGTTAGGTATATGGATACTTGTATGGCCTTGTCGGCCTATGTTTTGAGTTTACAAATGATCATGTCATCCTTATACGCCCGTATGTCACATGTATAAGTTTCTATATCATGTTTGGTCATCTTATGTCTAGTATGCACTTATATTTTATTCTGGTTTTCTCATGACGGCCCTTTTGGCCTATTTACTCATGATAGTACGATAAGAAAGATATGTTACGTTGGTACTTGGTTGAGTAAGGTACCGGGTGCCTGTCGTTGCCAAAGGTTGGGTCGTGACAGAAGTGGTATCAGAGCAGTTCTGTCCTAGGGAGTCTACAAGCCGTATCTAGTAGAGTCTTATTTATGGGTGTGTTGTGCACCACACTTATAAGCAGAAGGCTATGGGGCATTTAGATCTGTCACTCTTTCTTTTTACTCTAGATCGTGTGGTAGAGCTCAGTTCTAAGAAATCAGTCTCCTAAATTCTATTATTCATAATACAATGATGCCTACATCTAGGAAGACAATTGGTAAGAGATTGTATGTGTTTGTGGAAGAGTTGAGTTAGAGGAATTTAATTTTGCATCATGCTTATGATGAGTAAATGTGAGGTCTTCATCAGATCATGTGTGTAATAAGATTTATAAGTTTCTTAATAAGGAGCTCTAAGGAAAGAATATCTATCCACACATATGGTAAAAATAAATAAGAGAATCGGAAGATAGATACAAGTTTCGACAAGTAAAAAAAGCAAGATGAAGAAGGGTACGAGGTACCTAGTTAATAAAGATTATCAGTATTTACAATTGAGGCAGAGAAATATAAGAATTATGAGTTACCTTCAACAATAATAGAGGTATGTACAATTGTCCACACCCATCTCAGTTATGCATATAGGAGCTAACAGATATAGTTTAAGAGCAGGATGGGGTATTAGGATCCCACTGGGGTTAGAGTAACCCAAAATTAATGGTGGATTGTTATCATTATCTAACACTTTTGAAGGGTAGTGCCGAACATGGTAATAGTTATCATTGGGAGATATCCAGATGGTGCGCTGTAGAATAATACAGTCGGATATGAATACTAGAGTGTTTAGAAATTTCATAAGATAGGCAGTGGAATCCTAGAAGGGTGTATTTACCTTAGTATGACTCCTTCCCCTAGTAAGAGAGAGAGAGAGAGATAATGTTAGGCATCCCAAAGAACAAGTGAGATGAAGCAGAGAGAGCTAAAAGTTAAGGAACGTTTTGAAGTCTTCATAATAAGGTGACATACAGAAACATTAGCAGGATAATATGAAGAGAGTTAATGAAACATTATGAGTAAGATGTAATAAATGGGTGATAATAGTAAATAAAAATATGACAAGATGACAGAGTCTATAGTCAACTGAAGGAAAAGACAAAAGGAGACGTGCCTTGAGCCAATGAAAGTATAAGCCCTAAAGTCATATCCTCATTTCGAGAAATCAATTGCTGAGTCTATCATGATAACTAGAAGAAATAGTTATACCCCCGAGTAATATAAATTAGTATGGGATAGTAAAAAAAATAGAACATGAATTAGGGATCGAAGGAATTGGTAATAGTCGACATCATTTCAGAGATTGTGTTTCGACAATATTAGAATGAACAATAGAATAATAACCTTTAAAGGTAATTCAAGAAGACGCTTCCCTAAAGCAAGCACTATGAGCAGAGTTAAGATTAAGGGACTAAATGTGCTAGTTACACCTGGTGTCACCCTTGTGCGTAAGAAATTCAATTATCCTTGGTGTAGAAGGGTTACCACAAGACGAGTAATATGTCAGTGAAGATGTGGAAAAAAAATGCCAAAGATGAAGAGGTAACTATCGAATGGTAAAGCAAGAATGAGGTAAAAAGGTGAAAGGAATGAGATTGCATTTATTCAGATCCTACAAATATAATATGACTCCAGAACATTATGCAAGCATGACGTCGGGGAGCATCAATAAGGATTTCGCACTTGATGATATTGTTAAATAAGTGGGAATGAACACTTGATACATAAGAATCCCGTACGAGAGGTAAGTGAAGACAAAGGGCATAACCTAAGAGGCATTACATAAAATACAGATAAGAGAGTGGACCAACGGGTAGTCTGTAGTTGATTCAGGAAGAGTCTAGTTATGGCTAGATAGGAGGATACATAAAAATCAGTAGATCATCCAAGATAAATGTAGTGACGCCTAGAGATTGGTTAAAAGCTAGCGGAAAAGGGAGATAAGAGTCATATTGGCGTACATTCAAGGTTATAATGGTACAAGCTGCATGAAAGAAGGTAGATACAGTTACTAGATTGGAAGAATTTCGACCACAAGTCATGGTGTGAGAAAGAGGCCTAAAGGGGGGAATTCCCTAGCCATTGGATTTATTCACTAAACAACTCCCTAGATGGAAAATACAATATTAAATTAATCGTAAGAGCTATTGCTTAAGAGAAGGATAAGTGCATTAGTCAACATTCGAGGATGAATGTTCCAAAGAGGGGAATGATGTTACACCCCATGTTTTCGTATGTGAGAATATGTTGTAAGTAAATTGATGTAAGCTCAGAAATAAGACTATATTTGGAAGCATATAAAGTAAGCTAATCATGTTACCTTGGATTTTACAAATATTTAAGATCATGAATAACGAGTACCAAGAGGGCTGGAAATCTTAGAAGCTAAACCAATTGAAGAGAATAAGTTTCGTCGAAAGTCGACAAGTTAGGAATGTTATAACATGTACTTTAGGGTGAGAATATGGTTCTTAATATGATAAGGAGGTTATGCTTTGATTTATTTTTGTCGTATGATAGTCGTGTGCTACGTTTTGAAGTCAAGCAAGTTGTGGAACAAAAGTTGGCAAAGGTCTTCACAAGTTACATTCATAATGTGATGGAAATTAGGTCAAATGTAGTTGAGATTTTATCCCATTATACTTGGAATTAGGATATTATCTACCTACCAAATTGAATATCTATGATTCAAGTTTCTAAATCATTTAACCGTTCATCAATATGACATCGGAGTAAAGAGATATTCGCGTTTTCACGAGACTGCACAAAGCAGCTACCATGGGACCCACAAAGTCAGTGTAAACTCCATCTTGTATTTAAGTCAATTCTAAATAGTTTTCACTCATTTGTATCGTCAAAAACAGTTTATAACCCCTCCTAAATTCTCTCCAATGGTTCCTCCATGATTATAGGGTGAAAACCTAAGATAAAAACATGAATCCAACGCTAGAAACCCCATAGTGCTTGCTAGATCGTAGTTCTTCATCTTGTGGCTGTATTGGAGGGTTCTTCAAAGTGAAATAACCTCAGGTATCATATGGTTCTTGTTGATTAAGGTACTGATCAGTCAATCCTTCATACATATTATATTTTCAAGGTGAACTACAAGTTCTTACCCTCCAACTTGAACAACAAAAGTGGATTCAAGAAGAGAATACAACACCTATAGTGTTGTGGTGTCATTGAGGATAATTTTTGGATGTGTTTGGAAAAAATTTCAAGTGTTTGATACTGTATAAGGTGAGTATAATATCCTACTAATTGTTTTTAAGCTTGCTTGTATGTTTTTTAAGTTGTTAGGATAATAAACTACAAGATAATACTTGGATCAGCTTAAGTCACTTCTATGGTGTTGTATTTCCATTTAGGGTTGTTGTAAGCTAAATATAACTTGGATTTAAACTTGAAGCTACTGCAGGAGTTATGTGTATAGTATTCTTGAAGGTGCTTAAGGTTATGTTGATGTTTATTAAGTTAAATGGTTGGACTAGACATGAACTAGTGAATTAAGTTGCAAATTGAAGAAAGTTGGAGTTGTGGATTGTTTCTATTGTTATAAATATATGGTATAAGGATGGAATCATTGATAAATTACTTCATTATCATATTAATTATTTTTTAAAGTTAATGTAATAAATCTATAAGGGGTGATATGGGTTATACGGATTCCGATCGAGCTTGCCGCTCAAAATGATTGTTGAACTAATCGGAGAGCTTATTGTGAATTATATTGTTGTTGTTTGGGCTGTTTTGTGACGTATGGTAACATATGGGGTGTAGTAAACACAGGGTGTCGTCCATTTCCTTGTAGAATATTAGTTTTGAAATATGAGAGTTACAATGCTTATATGATTACGATGAAGTCGGGTTACTCATTGTGGACGTAAGAATATCATATTGAGCTTTGTTGACGATCGGAGAGAAGATTGCAAAGGTATGTTAAGGAACTTCCTTCTTTCTTTTGGCATGATCTAAAGTGAAATAAACGTAAATGATAAGCTATTTCATAATGAATCTACTCCTAGAAACTATGGTTGTCCATGTTTACAAAGTTATTCTAAGAAAGTATGTATGATCCTTGAGTCCTAGAGAAGTTCATATTGATGGTATGATGTCCATAATGTTAATCGAAGGTGAAACTACCTTATGTCACTCCGAAAGGTTTAGAGCATGATTCCACGAGTCCAACATCCATTATATATAGTATCTATTTTACTCTACCGAGCCGCGCTATAGTCGGCCGAGTACGGCACCTATTGTGGAACCACTGATCAGTTAGGTTTACCGAGCTCCACGTGACCGGGTACGATTCAAACAGTCTTATGATGGCCGGGTATGGGTTTACCGAGTCTTCTTTGAGGTCGGGTACGATATGATGATGCCCACAGAGGCGGATGTTTTTAAAATATTATGTATATATATGTATCATGCATTTCATGTCACTATCTCTTAGAGGAACTCATATGCTACAGGTTGTATCTCCTATATGTCTCTTTACATTACTGTTCTTATTTATGCTTTTCTGCCTTACATACTCAGTACTTTATTTGTACTAACATCCCTTTCACCTGGGGACGCTGCGTTTCATGCCCGCAAGTCTCGATATACTGGTTGACAGTCCTCCTTGTAGGGTATGAGCTCAGCGGAAGGTGTTCCTACACTCCACTTGCTCCGGAGTTGCGTATTTGGTAAGTATTATTAGTACATGTATTGACATGTATGGCGGGGCCCTATCCCGACCTATATGACATTTATATAGTCTTAGAGGCTTGTAGACAGATGTTAGGTATATGGATACTTGTATGGCCTTGTCGGCCTATGTTTTGAGTTTACAAATGATCATGTCAGCCTTATAGGCCCATATGTCACATGTATAGGTTTCTATATCATGTTTGGTCATCCTATGTCTAGTATGCACTTATATTTTATTGTGGTTATCTCATGACGCCCCTTTTTTCCCATTTACTCATGATAGTACGATAAGAAAGATATGTTACGTTGGTACTCGGTTGAGTAAGGTACCGGGTGCCCGTCGCGGCCCATAGGTTGGGTCGTGACATAGTTATAATTAGGCTATATAATTATGGGCATATTACTAATGTTAATAGCTATTATTACTACTATAATATACTTATTATATTATTTATATTTTTTTTAAAATAGATAATAATAATAATTTTAATATACCTTATTACATTATTGTTGATCCATAAGAGTAAAAATTAATTTTTAAAAGGGATGGTCAAAATTGGTTGTCAACAACCTCCATTGGTCAAAGATCCACAAACCTGACCTCCTACTCTAGGGCGACCTCTCACTGCATTCCCTCCCTCTCTAGCTAACTAGGCGTAGGAACCACTGACGGAGAACTCTGATGAGTTGCTCCTCTACCAAGTCTAGGGCAATACTTCCTCAAATGGACAAATTCCCCACACCCATAGCTACCTCCTAGCTGAATGAGGTTGGCAATATTGATACGACCCCTAATGACCCGAATACCCATTAGAGGAACCCTGAACGAATGAAGCATGTCATGAGCTTGCTGGAAGAGCACTAAAGGATGATGGAACGAGAGTGCAGAAAGATGATCGAGCCACTGCACCACGGGCTCCATGCTATGAAAACTGAGTTGGTCTATCATGATGACCTCTAATAAATGGACCTCTACCTCCAGATGAAGTACCACTGCATCCACCAGAACGACGAGGCCTTTTTCCCCTCGTCATGCCCTATCTTCCCTGGTTGGGAATACGCTCGATCCTCCGAGCTATCCCTACTGCCTAATGAAAAGTTATCCTAATCTCAACCTCTCGGGCCATAGAAAATCCTGATACCATAGGTCAACCCCTCAATGAATCGACTCACCTTCTCTGCCTCGGTGGGGATCAAGAAAGCTCATAATTTGATAACTTTTTCAATGTCACCTCGTACTCAGTCACTGACATACGATCCCGCTGAAGGTGCTCGAACCGACCTCTCAACTCATCCCTCCTCGTGAGTGGGAAGTACCTCTCAAGAAATAGATGCAAAACATGAGTTCATTTAAGAGAAGATGAAGCAGTTGGCCTCCCTAGTTCATAAATCTTCTAACATCCCCTCTAAATTGAAATGTAGTGAAGTCCACTCTGTTAGACACTACTAAGCCCAAGTTGTAAAGCATCTAATGAAATCTGTCTAGAAAGTCCCAGGCATCCTATAAAGAACCTCATTTGAAGTGTGGAGGGGATACCCTCTAAATCTCTCTAATCTAGTTTTATCATCAGCATACATGGTTGGCTTAACCACGGGTCTAGCCGTTACACTTGGCTGCTCTAGAGTACGAGTGACATGGGTCTGAGCTCCCCATCTAGCCTGAGTCAATGTATCTATAAAGTTGAACATCATTTCCATGGCCTCCTGAAATACTGGTGCAACAAAAAAAAACCTCTGGAGCTTGGGTTTGCACTGGAACCTCAACGTGAGGGTTTGCTGCAATTGCCTTGGAATTTCCATGGGTCCCGGTGGATGCTCCACTTCTAGCTATGACAATGTGGCCCCTAGCTAGAGATTTGGCCCTTCCCCGGGCCCTACATCTCCTAGCTATAGCTGATGGTGTTGCCTCTTCGCTACCAGCTGCCACTGATGAAGCGCGGGTTATCACCATCTGTGAGAGAATATAAGAGAAAGATTTAGACTCAAGACGATAATCAGCACATGATGAAAAATCAAGAAAGCAAAATTTTCCTTAAGCATTATAGCCTCTCATAGATAGGTACTGATATCTTTGTACGTATCCACAAAACTCTACAAGGACTATTGTGATTTGTGAGACCCTTAGAACCTAGAGCTCTTATACCAACTTGTCACGATCCAAAATCTCTCCAAAAGTCGTGACGGCGCCTAACCCGCTCGATAGGTAAGCCAACATTCAATCAATCATAATCAAAACAGGTGAGCCAAATCTTTAACAAAAACATGATTTAATATGAAAACGAAGACAATTTCAAAACTAATAACATAGATGCAAATATCTGAGATAGGGTATAAACACACCTAGGATGATCTACAATGCCCAAAACTCAATGTCACAACTATCACAAGCATCGAACAAGAGTAAGAGTCTATAAACTAAACAACAATGTGTGTCTGATAAAATATAGATATACTGAATAGATAAGTAGGGAGGGGGACTCCATGTGCTGCGGATCGGATGAGTAAAGAAGCTCACCATGAAGTCTCCACAGAATCTCCTACTCATCTAGATACACACCACCAATACCAACCTCAGGACATGCACAAAATATGCAAAAGTGTAGTTTGAGTACTAAACATGTAATCCAGTAAGTATCACATCTATACTTGAAGAATTAGTGGGGTAGGGTCGATATCAACACTCACAAACAATCTGATAATCAGGTGGAAGCATGATTAGTATACGAAATAATGCATGATATACACAAATGAGTATTAAAAGTCAAGAAATACAGTTCATACAGAACTTAGGCATGCTTTACAGATAATGAGATCAATTAAGATATCAACACCTCGATCCTCACATCAAGACATTATACACGTCAACAACATTAATATGCATCCTTAGAATTCCTTTTCATGACAACGCACAGCACAAATCCATGTGCTTGCGAGCCAAAACCTAATTTATATGTACCTTTTCATTATTTAAGAAGATTCTATCCAATTATCAATCCTAATGCAAAAATGAGTAAATAAAGAAGAGTGCCAACAAGCACCCAAAATCCCGGGTTCCTATGCTCATAAGGCCCAAAGTAATATGGATAATAACCTGAATCCGGAGGGACGAACCAATATCCAAGCATTGATCATTTTACGTTTAATGATTAATAACCAAAAGTCACTATTCGCTTAAAATATATGTAGTGTTAAACTCATTAATTTTCCTCAATAACAAACTCTCCACTCATACATATGAGTACGAAGTAGTATACCCCGTAAAAAACATCACCAGACAATAACAATAAGAATACAGATAAAAGTTCATATGGCTAGAAGATGACTATGGCTAATCATGTAATTTAATTTATCACAACGACTCAATAAGCTATTTAAGCATGTACAAGCTTAATCATATTACTTAACATGAGTCATTTAAGCCATATAACCACTAAATCATAGAGCATAAAAGAAAAGTGTATGACTACGAATTAGTAATAAAATTCAATATGGAAAAACAATCCTATATGTACAAATCAACAAGTCATAAACTTAAGCATGTTCCTAAGCATATTTATCAATTATCACATTATCAAAGAATCAATTGGGACATGGATAATAACTTCACATAATAAAAACAAAAGGCATAACATAAGCTAAATATATCGGATATGGTCAAAACCTAGATACGTATATACGTTCATCACCTCGCATATAGGTGGCTCCTAAATCGAGCAGCAAGTAGCTAATAGATCACCTATGAGAAGAATTTCCTCTTACAACCTTCCAAAATCGACCTTCCTCTCAAATCAATCTCCAAACGACTCAAATATAGTCAAATACAACTCAACAACACTAAACAAAGTCATAGAAATTAATTCCAAATAATAAAGCTTTAATCTTTAATAAAATCTCCAAAAGTCAACAAATCTCAACCCGAGCCCACACGGTCAAAGCCCATGTCAAGGGATAGATCCTGATTTTTTATAATCCCATGAGTCCAAATATGTAATTAAATTCCAAAATCGAGTCCAAATTAACCCTTAAATCCCCAAAATATACCCTCTTACGTTGGAGACAGTAAGCCCAAATTTTACTTTAAAATTCCAAGTTTTAGGTGTAGAAATATATGGGGAATCAAGATATAAAGATAAATCCAAGAGAAAATTCTTTACCTCCAATGTAGTAGTGAAATTTCTCTTCAAAATCTCCACCTCTCGAAGTGTAAGGTTCAAAATATGAGAGAATTTAGAAACTCCCGAAATAAATCTGTCACGATCCCAAATCCCCTAGGTAGGATGCCATGATAGTACCTTGTATCTAAGACTAGGTAAGCCTAATAAATGTGCGGAATAACTGAATAATAATTTAAATCTAAAAAAAATCAACAACTATATGAAAAAAAATCTGCAACTCAACATGTACATCTCCCAAAACCCGGTAAAAGTATAAGTCACAAGCTCTAGATAAAGTACTAAACACTCTTATACAACTGTCTATAAAGATGTAAAGAAATAAGAAAAGGACATGATAGAAGGAGACTCTGAGGCCTGCAGACACAAGCAGGTGTACATTAAAATCTCTAAAAACAAGCCACTCACGTGCTAATACCAAGGTTGATAGGATGTACCTGAATTTGCACAAAACATGTACAGATGTGTAGTATGAGTACACCACAACGATACCAAGTAAGTGCCAAGCCTAACCTTGGTAGAGCAGTAACGAGGTCAGCTCAAGGCCCTACTGGAGATAATAAGAAATAAGACAGAAGATATAATGATCTAATGAAAATGACAGGGAAGTGAAACAATAAAGAATTTACAGGAAGTAATAACACGGATTCAAGGAAAAATAATACAACACGAAAGGAAAACAAGAATTTTACTTGTTAAGGAAACAATAGCCAAACAATACATCAAATAAAGAAGATCAACAGGGGAACTCCCAAGGTATCGCCTCATAGTCCCAAATCAGTCTTTCCCTTGCGGGAGCCTTAACATTTTGTTTTGAAAATCATTCTTTCCCGAAATAGCACCCCGCGTTTTAGCCCACCTTATCACACTACATAGCTTCTAGTAGTTCCCATACTAGCCATGTGTATCAAGCCCACCTTATCTCACCGTATGTGGTTCAACACCCAGACCTTATACCACCACATGCGTATTAGTAATCACAACGGCACGGTAGAAACCTCGTGCAAATAGTGACAACCGCACGACAGAAACCTCATGCAAACAATAACAACAGCACGACAGAAACCTCGTGCACACAAGACAAACAATCACCTCAACAATAACACAAATCCAATACATAACAACTACCTCAATAGAAGGTACGGCCTTTGCAACTCAACAGCAAGATATTCAAGGGTAGCAAATTTCAAGTAGAGAATCCCATAGTTAAATAACGAATACGGAATTTAGAAAGCAAGTAATAAAACTAAACATATAGTACAAGTTGCAAATACGAGATACGACAGGTAGACATGTGAAATAATGCAAAACATGATGACTATAACATGCTAAAGTAACTCAATTAAGGCATGAAAAGCAAACTACGCAGCTAAAACCGGAATTTCAACATTTAGCCCATGTACGCACTCGTCAACATGCGTACATGGCATTCGCATATAACAATTATCACAACAATAACAAATCCTAAGGGGAATTTCTCCCACACAAGGTTAGACAAATCTCTTACCTAAAACCACGCTAAGTCAATCAATTAAAAGGCCTTCCCCTCGATTTTCTGACTCTGAACGGATCGAATATTGCCAAAACAATTTCATATTGTAAATATAACTATAGGAAACTAATTTAAATAATGAAATAATGATCTTAGCTAAGAATCGAAAAATCACCCCCAAAATGTCAATCGGGCTTGTGCCTCGGAGCCCATCCAAAATTATAAAATCCGAACACCCATTCGATATCGAGTCCAACCATATAAGAATTACACTAATCCGATACCAAAATCTCGCTCAAATCCACAAAATTTGGCCTAAGAAGTTTCCTCCATTTTCCCCAAAATTTTCAACCCAAATCCATAATTAAACGATGAAATCAAAGATAGATTAGGGGAATATAATCAAAAACAAGTTAAGAACCCTTACCCATACAATCCCTCTGTAAATCCCTCAAAAATTCGCCTTAAACCGAGCTCTCAAAGTCCAAATTGTGTAATATGAAATAGACCCTTGGTTTTGAAACTTAAGCCTGCTGCCCAGTTATTTACGCTACGCGATAGCAAAGAACAAAATTACCAACAGCTCAAAAAGTTTCTACACGAACGCGGAAAATATCACGCGAACGCGTAACACTTCATCATCAAGTTATGGGATCGCGCAACACCCCAAAAAATCGTAATGAAGAAAAGTGTGAACTGCAGAGCCCCTAATCCTACCACACCAACATGGCTGCCTTCACGCGTTCGCGATTCACTAGAACCCATCCTTTCGCGATCGCATGCCTCTTCAAGCGATCGCATAAAACAAATTCTTCCTAATTCTAAATTACCCTTCGTGATCGCATTAGTCTAATCGTGACCGCATAGAAGATCACAGAAGCACCAGATTCAGCAACTCCTCAATGATCGAAATGCACCGAAAATGGTCTGAATTATGCCTGAGGCCCTCGGGACCTCAACCAAACATACCAACTAGTCCTAAAACATGATACAGACTTATTCCATGCCTTCAATCACATCCAACAACATCAAAAACATGAATCTCACCCTAATTTAAGCCTAATGAACTTATAAACTGTTAACTTCTACATTCGATGTTGAACCCTATCAAATCAAGTCTGATTGACCTCAAATTTGCAAACAAATCATAACTGACATTACGAACCTATTCCAACTTCTGGAATTGAAATCCGATTCTTATATAAAAAAGTCCACTCCCAGTCAAGCTTTCCAAAATCTTCCAACTTTCTAACTTTTGCCAATTAACGCCAAAACAACCTACGGACCTCCCAATACACATTTGGACATGCTCCTAAGACAAAAATGACCCTATAGAGCTATTGGAACCATCAAAAATCCATTCTGGCATCATCTTCAACAAGTAAAACTACGGTCAACTCGTGATTCACTTTGAAACTCACCCGAAATCAAAACCAAACATCCCTACAAGTCATATAACCACAGTATAACACAAAGAAGGAAATAAATAGGGGATCAGGGTTAATACACTCAAAATGACCGGTCGGGTCATTACATCCTCTTTTTTTTAAAACAATTTTCATCCTTGAATGAGTATATAGACATACCTGAGGTGGTGAAAAGATGAGGATAACGGCTATGCATATCATGCTTAGTCTACCAAGTTGCCTACTCGACTGGGTGACCCCTGCACTGAACCTTCACTGAAGCAATATTCTTCAACCTCAACTTTCAGACCTACATGTCCAAAATGGCAACCGGCTCCCCAACATAAGATAGATCCTTGTCCAACTGGACTAAGTTGAAGTCTAACACATGATACGGATCGCCGTGATACTTTCGGAGCATAGAAACATGGAACACTGGATGAAGTGTAGGGAGACTAGGTGGTAGTGAATGTCTGTAAGCCACCTCTCCAATCCTCTCAAGAATCTCAAAAGGCTCGATATACATAGGGCTCAACTTTCCCTTCTTCCCGAACCTCATAACACCTTTCATAGTCGAAACTCGGAGCAAGACCCGCTCCACAACCATGAATGCAACATCGCGAACCTTCCGATTCGTATAACTCTTCTATCTCGATTGGGCTGTACGAAGTCTATCATGTGTCAATTTAAAATTTTCCAAAGCATACTGAACAAAGTTTGTACCCCATATCCTAGCCTCGCCCGCTCAAACTAACACATTAGAGACCGACACCGTCTACCACATATTGCCTCATACGGGTCCATCTAAATGCTCGATTGGTAGCTGTTATTGTAGGAAAACTCCACAAGTGGCAAGAACTGATCCCAAGAACCCCCAAAATCCATCACACATGAACGGAGTATATCCTCAAATATCTAAAAGTGTGTCGTCCGTCTGAGGGTGAACTGTTGTGCTCAACTTAACCCAGGTACCAAACTCATGTTGTACGGCTCTCTAGAACCGCGATGTAAACTGCATACCCCAGTAAGAGATTATAGAAATCGGCACGCCGTGAAGCTTAAAAATCTCGCGGATATAAACTCAAGCCAACTGCTCAAAATAATAAGTAGTCACCACTAGAATGAAATGAAACGACTTGGTCAACCTATCCACAATCACCCAAAATGCATTGAACTTCCTCTGAGTACATGGGAGCCGAACAAAAAAATCCATGGTAATCCGCTCCCATTTCCACTCCGAAATCTCTAGCTTCTGAAGAAATCCACCTGGACGTTGATGCTCATACTTCACCTGCTAAATATTTAGGAACCGAGCTACATACTCCACTATGACCTTCTTCATTCTCCTCCACCAATAATGCTGCCTCAGGTCCTGATACATCTTCACGGCACCTAGATGAATGGAGTACCGTAAACTGTGAGCCTCATGGAGAATCAACTCACGCAAAACATCTATGTTGTGTAAGGCCCCATAAAATTCTACCTAGAAACCTGGTACATCGGGATGTCAGAAATAGATTTATGTGTTTTAATAGTAGAAAATTCTTTGAGTAAAGGAAAATATTTTAAAATGTGTGCGTTTCTGCGGCCCATTATGTGGACGCATAATCCCTCTGCGGACCGCATAATGGCCGTAGAGTGAATTAGAAAACTGGACAATTTTAAACCCAGTTATGCAGTCGATTACGCGGTCGCATAATCATTATACGGACCGCATATTGATCGCATAATTGCCCCTGAGTTTCTGCGAAAGGAGTTCTGCGGTGCATTATGCGACCGCAGAACAAGTATGTGGACTGTATACTGGTCGCATACACGGTCTGAAAGTTCAAGCCCTGAAGGCCTATTTTGCGGTTGCTTTGCGGACCGCATATCCGTTATGCGATCGCAGACCGTGTCGGGGCACCCATTTTTATTATTTTAAAACCCAAACCTATCCCGCTAAAAAAACTCATATTAAACCTCATTTGAACTAATTTTATGATAGTTTAGGGTGAGTGAGGGAGTTCTAAGAGGGATAATTTAACCTTCACACCAAAACCATTAGTTATTGCTAAGCCCCTGAAGATTATAAAGGAGATTCTCACATCACAGGTAAGAATCTAGGCCTAGCTTAGTAATTTTGAAATTTCTTCTGAAATGGGTACCTAACAAGATAGTTCATGGGCTTGGGGTCAATTGTTTTGCATGCATGGGTGGTGAGGGGACCTAGGATCAATATGAGCTAAAAATGGCTACGAATGGGGAGTGGGTTGGAGTAATAAAATCTTAATGAACACATGATGTATGATAAGATTCTCAAGTGAGCTAAAATCATGGTCAACCTCCTAATATTTAGGTTCAATTTGTCATATTGCTAAATAGATTGAGATTTCTAAGAGCTCCAGATAATTGTAGAGCCTAGAGGAAACGTAATTGAGGTATGTATGGCTAAAAACCCCTCTTCTTAGAACTCGAACCCCCATGGTGCCCCTTCGATTTGGTGTGAGTTGTAAATCTTGGCTAATGTAGGAGATGATATCATAACGTGCTTGTGTAGTAAAGCTTTATGTGTAATATATATTCAAATGCTACTTGTCATTCTATGATTGTTATTCAATGATGTATTGTAGTGGTTGAAAATGTGTTTAATTGCCAAAGGATGTGGAAGTCTCTGTATGCCTATGATTCATGTTGTTCTCATGTGTAGTTGATAATTTTGCCCTAAATGACTTGTTGATAAAATTTGTAATAATGTGAAATGTGTGGGAAAGAACTCAAATTATGAAATGCGGCCAAGTTCCAAAGCATGAATTAACCATCATGGCACTAGCATTTACGGAATTAAAATATGTGCATTAAATGAGGAATGAGATGATTAAGGAAAATTTGAATGTCTTGAATAAGACGGCTTAGCCGATCGATCTGGGATCGGACACCATGCCGCACACATGGTGGTACTATGCTATGAACTGAATTGGAATTGAAATAGAAATTTGTATTGTGGACTCATGTCTCTAAGGGAGACGACCTAGCCAATCGGGTCGTGATCGGACTCCGTATAAAAGTATGGTGGTAATGTGAATCATGAGGTGTTAATGCTAGTGATGGCCAAACTAAAGTGGTAATGATTCCCCTTGATGGTTTAAGAGATTCTTTATTTGATGTTGAGGTGCTGCCTATGTTACCATTGATTTCCTGATTAACTTCCTTATTTGTTGCATTTTATTGATTTTTCTTTCCTAAGGAGATGGTGTTTAGTTATACATACTAGTGCTATTCGATGGTACTAACGTCCCTTTTGCCGGGGGCGCTACATCTTTGAATGGATTTAGGTGGTCCCACGGTAGATAGTACCGGACGCAGCTAGCAGCGCAACCCCCCCCCCTTCTCAGTGACTTTGGTGAGCCCCTATATTCTTCCAGGGGATGATGATGTACTTCTTTTCCCTATATGTTTACACATTTTGAGGTATAGCCGGGGCCTTATCGCTGGCATGGTCATTTCTATCTTTTGTATCGTTAGAGGCTCCGTAGACATTAAATGTGGGTTGTATATGGGTGTTGGGAAGGTCAGTGAATTATGTAATGCTTTGGATTTCAGTTTCAAGAATTTGTAAGGTATATGAGCTTTAAAACCTAACAATGAGGTACCTAATGAATTGGCAACACTTATATGTATATATATAGGTTCATTTCCCTATTTAGCTGATGATAATGTATTCCTTTTGATCATGAACGAGTCGGGTAGGAAAGACTTAATAGGCTTGCTTGATCGGGTTCACTCGGTGGAGTGTCGGTCGCGTTCCCCAAGGTTGTGGCTTGACACATTGGGCACACATAGTCTGCCCTACATCCATAATATAATATCATCTCCAAAAGTGACCTCTTTGGCATCACCGTGTTGAACCATGTCCTTAAGAAAAAGCAGATGGAGTTTGTCATACTGACGCTCTCTGATGTGATCATGAAAAGTAGACCGAGAAACCACACAAGCCAAAACTCGACCCAACTCAAAAACATCCAATCTAATAAACTTGTTGGCCAAGGCCTTAACATCCAATGCTAATGGCCTCTCGACTGTTAGTAGCTATGCTAAACTACCCAAACTCTATGCACTACGAATCATGGCATCGTCCACCACATTGGTCTTCCCGGGATAATATAAAATTGTGATATCACATTCCTTAAGCAACTCTAACCACCTCCGCTGACGCCAGTTAAGATTCTTCCGCTTATGTTATATTTGTTCTGTTAATTCCTCTATTCATTACTATTTTTAGTTGAATCCCTGATTCTATGAGGTTTTTTACTACTGTGCTCATTAGGGTTTTCTGATTTTTGCCTCTTCTTGCCTATTATGTGAGACGTATGGTAATTTCCCCTAAATCAGTACTATTTTCTATTTGAATCCTTGATTCCCTGTGATTGATATCCTTCACTAATCTCTTGTTATATTATCTACTATTTTCAACCTCCAAGTTATCTTCTTGCCTTATTTTTGGTCGACTATGCTGTCAACTGATTCTTAGGTATTTTCCTTAATTAGAATCTTCTGAACCTAGCCACAATTACATGTTCTATACTTGTATTGTGCTGAAATTATTTCCTTATGTGTTATATTCCAGTCATAAATGTAATCTTTCCTTATTTGCTACATGTATTCTACCGTTTGAAGTTAACTCTTTTAATTAAGGGAGTATTTATGCTGATTTTGGTACTAATTGATACCTAGTTCTATAATTATTGCATGAGTTTGATTTTTACCTTATTCTTCTACCTAGTTTCAAACTACTATATATATATATATATATATATATATATATATGCTCTCTCATTAAAACAAACACACAAACACATTGGTTCAAAAACTATCTCTCACACTCAAAGCTTTCTGCTTTCTTTCTTTGCTACTTGCTACTGTTCTGAATTCGCCGGCTATAAGCCAAGGCTAATTATTGTGCTCTCCTATCCTTCACTTTGTGTTTACTATCTTTTTTACTTGTATGTTCTGATTTCAATTCAAGTCCCAAAAATAATATGTTTCTATTGCTACTTCAGTTCATCATGTTTCTAATTTGCTTCTACCTATGGCTTTGTTGTTCCACATGTAATTGACCTCTTTGCTTTATCTAAGTGTGCTAGTTATGTCTTACCTCTTTAGAGTCAGCATGCTCTTGTGAATCAGTAACCTGACTTTACCCTGTTTTTTAATGCTTGTGTACTATTTCCTGGTTCTAGTATGCCCCTATTGATTTGTTATCCTAAGTTGTCTTAATGCTCAATCTTGTTTAGTATGAAATCCTATACTCTACTGAATCCCCTAAGAATTTCAGATTCTGTAACTATATCTAATTAGTACTCCTGAATCTATGTGTTACTATCTACACCAAGTGCAAAAGACTTCTGCCTGTTATGTGTTCACCATACATGCTCTATTTGTCCCCAATCCCCAATTAACCCTGTGTAAAGGTTTGTTCTCTGAGTGTTGCTGAACTTGTTTGACTAACCTGCTGTTTGTTTAATTAAACAACTATTTTCAAAAGTTGTTTTACTAAACAACTCTCTTATTTACAAATCTATTTCAACTAAGTCTCGTTTCACACTACTTTCCTACTAAAACATTTTACAAACTATGTCAAGCACTCTCACTCTACTCCTAGGTCCTTAAGTTTTGCCCCTCTAATGTGTGACTGCTTAGGGATCCCTATGAGATCCCTCTGAACTCTGTTGCACTGGAGCTGGCACTTCCACACTGCACTTACTCAGTTATGGTGGCAAAATTTCGGTGTGAGCACTGCCCGGGATCCCTTGAGGTCCTTAGGGCACTCTGACAAATCCGGATGTGAGAAAGGCTATGAAACATTTGGGCATTTGAGGTTCTGGAAGTTTGGGCCTGTTTTCAAGCACCATATAGTGTAACTTCTTATTTTTCTTTATCTATATAACTCATTCAATATTGGTTTGTAATAATTATTGTAAACGAATATTTGGGTTGGCTAGTAAAAAGGGGAGGGTAGCTATATATGTTATCAATATCAATGGGTAGCAACCATGCCTTAGGTTTACATTTCCTATATGTGCATTAGAATTCATGTTTAGGACCAATACATTCTAAGCATGTCATGCATTAGATATCACGTTTTAGGTTTACTGCTTCAGCATCTCATTTGACCCTATTTATCACTTAGAAATCATGCTTCTAGGCTAAATAATAGCATCAACATAAAAAAAATGTTGCTTCTGCACATCCTGAAATTATGTTGTAACTTCATGTGCATTTAGAATCATGCTTTAGGAATTCTGCAACCATTCTGCATCTCTATGTGCATAGTAGATACCATGCTTTAGGATCTCCTCCAGTCATACCTAGTTAAACTACTGATGCATGAATAAGGACATAAGACAGTATCACATTTGATCATCCTGTTTTAAATAAACTGGTAATAATCCTTGTTTTTTGCAACACTTAGAACAACATGTTTAAGGTATAACAACTTCTAAACAGTTTTTAACAATTCTGGTAACTATTATGCATTACCCCCACGCCTAGGCAATCCTTAGGTAATCAACCTTTAAAAAACTGGAAAATTATTTCTTTTGTGTTTACTGCTTAATGGTTAACAGGCTTAAAATTAGTAGGCAAACTGATTAGGGCCCCTGCTTCTGGGTTTATAAAATGAAACTGCATATCTCCTGTGTTTTGATATTCACTTAGACATCATGCTTTAGGATCATGTCTAATAAAAATGCCTCTTGTTTGTGTTTGAGTCGTGTTGTTTACGTGCATTAAATCGGAGCCTCTTAATTGTTCTTTCCTGCCTTTATTTGCTAAAGTCCTATTTGTTCTTTCTTGTCGCCTAGTATTTTCCCCTTTTAAACCTTAGGGGTCTGTCTAGAACTGCCTATAGGTAGAGGTCCTAATTTCCTCCTGGACCATTAAGGAGGGACGGGTAACAGCACGCATAGAGGTCGTTAAACAACACTCGCTTAAATAACTGCTATAATGACCGGTGCGCTAATGCCATGTGTAGCCCCTCACGGATGAGTGATTACCGGGAATTGCATTGATGTGATCCTATACGATAAACAACCTAGGACTCCCCTATTCCTTGCACATGTGTGCTTAGACTGTAAATCTTTCAAAGCTTTATATATGTGCTTAGACTTTAAATCTTCTAAAACTTTACTTTACATGTGTGCTTAGACTGCGAATTTTTTCAAAACCTTTATTTGTTTAAGCTTATTTGTTACTTGCTTAAATTCACAAAGCTTGTTTGGTCGGGAACCACAGTTGTGGACTTTGAGGAGTGCCTAACACCTTCCCCTTGAAGTAATTTCAAGCCCTTACCCAATCTTTGGTTATTCAAATTTTTGTTATAATGACCCTTAGTAGGTGCCTTAACACACCTTAATTCGTTAGGTGGCGACTCTTCAATTCCTTACATACCCCTTTTCCCAAAAGTAAACAAGTTGTCCCAATAATGTCAAAAACCCTAATTGATCCGAATGGAGAGGGAAAAAAAGGGCGCGATAGCATAGCGACTCTGCTGGGGATTTTAGGCGTCTACCATTTCAAACTGCTTTGTGAATTTGTACATTTGTTAATATTTGCACCCTTTCCCTTTCCCTTTATATGCAATTAATTTTTTACTTTCCCAAGTATTTATTCGTTTAAATGAAACTGACATGTTTCTTTTTGTTTTCCTTTGTAACTGATTTTCAATCATAACTGTTGTACTTACCGCTTTCATAACATGAAAATATATGTCAACATGCCTTTATTGCTTATTCATTTTTTCATACTCATGCTCAACATCATATTCCACTCGTGCCAATACAAATATATAGCAACGCTTGATGAGTGGTTGTGCTCTTCCTATTTTATATTACCCTTAAATTCGGAAAGGCTTATTTGCGGTAAAACCAGTCGATCAGCGGTGCAGTCGATGGTTCTGTGCCTTCCCCCTTGAGTTGTCCACTCAAGAGAACCAGTCTAAGACCCCATAGAAACCTTACTCTGTTATACTGTGCATGCATCATGGTCAAACCTAGATGGGTTAATGTGTTGTCCACACAACAACTCTTTAAGACAGCCTTGTCCAAGTCCACCGGGGCTTTCATAATCCCAACGGATACAATCACGTTCTGTGCATTTATTTTGAGAACTAAATTCTTGTATACTAATCATAAGTGTATAAATAGTCGAGTCTGGCGGGGGTAAGGGCCTAACTATGTTTATCTTGCAGAAATATGAGGCACAAAGTCCTTAGATTTGGCATGGTCAGCAATATCCATCATCAAGAGGGTCGAGGACTGTCAGAAAGCTGAGGGGAATGAAGGAGGACATCTGGCCAGAGCATACCTACTGCTAGGACTGCGTGAGCTAGGGAACCTGTTCGATGGGATCAAGGATTCCGAATCTGGGGAAGGTCCTTCTGGGACCAAGTAGGATAGGATTTCCTTTTTTTCGCTTTTATCAATGTAATAAGGCCAATTGTCATTAGTGACTTTATTTCCTGCTTATTATTTTAGTGTCGTTTTGGATTCGTCTATTTTTACATTAATGAAATGAGGCATTTTGGCATCTAAGTTCTCCAAATCAACTTGTCGCTAGGCCTACCTCGGGCACAACGAGGCTCCCAAATTAGGACACGCTTTTATATTCCTGCACTATGTGTTTAAATACTACAATATTTTCTCATGATCCTCACTACTTTGGCCACCTTTTGTTTTTGTTTTTGTTGTCTTTCTTTTGATTATTCCCCTCCACAAAGGTTGGTTTGTGCATTATGGCATCATCACCATACCACACAAGATCCAGGGGCCCTCCACTTTCTCCTCCTCCTAGTCCACCTAGGGAAAAAATCAAAGGCAAAGGGAAAATGGAAGATATCAGGAAGGAAAACACAACGTCGGTCGAACGAACAGAAGATCCTCACAATCAAGGTTCTCAGGTTCAGAATGATGCTATGTCACAACTTGAGCAAAGGTTGTTGAAACTCCAAAGGGAGCTTGAACATGTGCGAAACTTGGCGAACCTGTCCTTCTCACTTAGTGTTCCAGATGTCAATCATCCGAACACCCAAAACCCCATACCTCCTAAGAATACGCCAAACAAACAGAACCCTCCCACAACTCACCACTGTACAACTCCACCAAAAAATCAAACTATTTCACCATAATGCAACATTTTCCACACTCCGAGAAACACCCCACCGGGAAGTAATCATCCACGGAGATGGAAGCAACCCTATATGTAGTCGCCAGACCATCCAATGGGTAAAGGTAAAAGAAGGCTGGGTGGATAAACCTATCATCACATCGAGTGGGTCAACGCAATAGACAAGGATAAGTGGTAGGATAGTAAGATCGAAAGCATATCAAACTGGAGCGGGTACAAGCCTGGAAAAGGGGTCGGTAAGAATCTTCAGGGGATTTCCAAACCAATACAGCTGAAGCACCATGCCACCACATTTGGGCTGGATACAAATACAATTGGCAGGAGTACGAAGACTGGTCGCCACCATGGCGCGGTCCCTACTATCCATTGGAAAAGCCTATACCACATTTGGAGCCGACTTTCCAGCAAGTTGATATCATATGGGGGTCAGAAGAAGAAGAAACTCTAGCAGCTTTGAAGAATCTATTCCTGGAAGACGAAGGCATGGACTATTGTGTTATTGTTGAGGAGGACGAAGAGGAAGGCCCTACCAGTCAAGCTATGAGATTGGACCGTCAGACCATATGATTTCCTTTTCGTATTTTTTGTTTTCCAATAAAATCCCGATGTTCCAAAATTGTTTGTTTAAATTATTAAAATCGCTTTTACGTTTCAGTGAATCAGTATTTATTTATTACCGTTTTTCTCTCATTACTTTTATCTATACAACATTACTATTTCATGTCCTGATGAACCAATCACTGTGACATGCAATGAGACAACGCAACAAAAGGACAACGATTCAGAAGAAGAGGATGTCATACCCGATGAAATTGTCAGAGAAGTTGAGGATTTCGAGAACAGACCTAAGTCCAACCTGGAAGAAACCCACATCAAGATGAAGCCAAAGGGAAATTCTCTCCCAACTAGAAAGGTCCATACATGGTTCACCGAGTATTGACAGGAGGAGCTCTTGTACTTGCAGAAATGGACGGAGAAGTCTGGCCAAAGCCAATCAATT
>MDKI01052026.1:0-104378 GCA_005239505.1 Nicotiana paniculata
CATAATATACTCAAAAGGAGATGGCATGAACTACACATGGACCCGAGAGGAAGTGGGGCTCACTAGTACAACTGAGAAAGGATGAGGAGAAAGCACCACTAACGACGAGCTGAGCAACCTGCTATGGACCCACCTACATCCATATAAAAAGATGTAGCGCCCCCGCCAAAAGGGACGTTAGTACTGTGGAATAGTACTAGTATGTATGAACAAACTTTATCCCACGTACAATCAAACAATAAAAATTAAGAGACAATAATAGAACCAATCAATCAATGCACGTGGAAAGAAACAACCAAAATCAACAAGTTTCACAATCTCTCCCTTTTCCCTTTCAACATCACCATATTCAGGAGTTTCCCAGATTTTTTATTTCGATAGTGATAATGATCACATTCTATCCTTATTACCTTGGCTACCCTTATTACCGCCCATCTCATCAAGCTTTTACTTCGTGTTGCGGCGCGCAACCCGATCCCACCTGACAATCATATTTCATAATAGCAACCATAAATAAGTACATCACAAGAATTATCATTTCAAAGAATCACAAGTTCACGTCCACTATTCATATATTTGGACCCAAGGCACAATAATTCTCTCCAAGTAGTAATTCATATACAAGGCATTGCCATAATTGTTACTCATTCACATCATTACACAATACCCTTTTTCATTACTTACCACACACGGCTTTCCTTAGCCATTATATACATTCCCACACTTGGGCACATTAAACTTCTTTCATTCATTAACACATACTTTCATATCGATACCCTCGAGCATTTATGAGCTTTGCACATAATAAGATAGGCACATCAAAATCTTTCACTATCTCACATAGCACGGTAGTATGGCAATCAACTAGGACAATCAGAGAATAGAATCTTACGTCTCAACACATTTGAAGAATCAATTCACATGTTTTCAAACAAGGTACACATACTGTATGCTCGGAACCAACAAGAGGATTCTACAAAGGTTAAAGTTAGCCATACATAAGTCGAATCGGGATTATTCCTTAATTTCTATCTCAAATCACAGGACCTTCTAGCACCTTCAATCTAATTCATAATGCGGCACATTTAAAATTAGAATTAGGAATCATGAAGATGTCTTGAACTCATTGAGATTTCTATCAAACACCAGGTGTTCCTTTAGATTAAATAACCCCTTTTTAGTGAAAGGTTACTCCAACCTATTTCTTTTACTAGATTATGATAAAATTAGGTACATGCATGCAATATTCTTAACCCCATCTTTATGAACTATCCAACCCAGGTTTCATTTTAACAAAAAAAATCTAAAAATTAAGGTTAATGAGGCAGAAGCTTACCTCTTAGAGTGAAGAAATTTGTGTCCTACTTGATTAGTTCCAAGCTTGAGTGATGAAGGAAGACCAATTTGATGAAGTTGGGACTTTCTCTCTCTAGAACCCACTCTTTCCTCTCTCTAACATATCAGAAAAATGGTAAAAATGAAGGAGAGGGGCGTTTTTAATGAACTGGGGTCGGGTGTTAAAATTAGAAAAATAGAAGCCCAACACAAGAATGCGGTCGGGAATGCGATCGCATTCCTGACATGCGGTCCGCAGAACCGACCGCATAATGGCCCTCAAGATGGGAAAAAATTCAAAACGCACTGCCCAGGTATGCGACCATTGTGCGTTCCGCATACACGTTATGCGATCGCATAATGCGTCGCATAACTTCCCTCCCAAAGTCAAAGGCAACAATGCGACAACTATGCGGTCCGCAGAACTGAAATGTGATCGTATATTGGACCGCATTGTTGACCTCAAATGGGGAAGTGATCTGCCCGTGTATGCGACCATTATGCGGTCTGCATGCACGTTATGCGATCGCATAGTGCGTCGCATAACACCTACTTTCTGGAGAATTTTATTCTTTAAGTCTCGGGGTATTTTTTACTCAATTTAGGTCTGTTTTAAAAATTTTCACAAAAAAAATAACTCGGGGACTCATTCGGGCATTATTTTAAAACGAGAAAATTTTACGAGTCTTTACATCCTCCCCCCCTCCGCCTAAAAACCATTCGTCCTCGAATGAGGGTTTTGGAAATCATTTAGTTTTGAAAGCATGATATGCAACTTCCAGATTTTCACTAACTCCAATATCTCAGAAAAACTTCGCCAGAGTTACCTTTGTAATTAGACCTATCTACCTGTCAGAGAGCCCTCGAAACACATTTCCAAGCACCATTACACAATTTTAATCACCCAATAACTCACACACAACGTTGTTACCTCAACAATTTGCAAATATTCAGTCATTTTGTCAACTACACATAGTTCTTTCTTCTTCAACCACAAATTTGCGCATGATTCACATTTTTGCACATAACTTGGTCGTTTTAATGAGTCCCATACAACCCAATCACCTCAGTAAACTATATTCATTTCAATTAATCATTACCAACCTACACTACTATCAATCACTTGCCTAACACATACGTTCCAAAAAACTTTCATTTACCTCAAGGGTTGCGCACTACCCAAATAGAACTACGGGTTCAGTTTTAGCACACATTGGAAAATTACCACAATAAGGCAATTAGGGGAAGATTGGGTGCTTTTGCACAAAACCGAACATAAAATATAATTTTCTTAGAGATGGAAGTTCTGACGAACACTGCTAGACTTATTCAAACAAATGGGGATATTTTTCTTTCATCACATCTTCCGCTTCCCACGTGCTTCCTCAACGCGCTGACTTTGCCACAATACTCTAGGTGAAGCAATTTCTTTGTTCCTCAATCTACGGACTTGTCTATCAAGAATGGCAACCAGAACCTCTTCATACGATAACTCTTCATTAACCTCAATAGTCTCAACTGGCACGATGGCCGATGGATCTCCAACCACTTTCTTCAACATGGACACGTGGAACACCGGGTGCACTAATGACAATTCAGGGGGTAATTCCAACCTATAAGCCACTTGCCCTATCCTTTGAGCAATCTTATATGGCCCGACATACCTTGGGCTCAATTTCCTTTTCTTCCCAAAATGCATTACTCCCTTAATGGGAGATACCTTCAAGAATACCCAATCATCAACTTGGAATTCCAATTCTCTTCGACGAACGTCGGCATAGGATTTTTGACGGCTCTGAGCGGTTTTAATCCCCTCCCGAATGACTCTGACTTTTTCCAATGCCTGGTGCACAAGATCTGGCCCTAACAATTCTGCTTCACCAACCTCGAACCACCCAATCGGAGATCTACACCTCCTTCCGTACAATGCCTCAAATGTGGCCATCTGAATACTAGCGTGAAAGCTGTTATTGTAAGCAAATTTTCGATAAGTGGTAAATGATCATCCCAACTACCCTTGAACCAACACACAAGCCCGTAACATATCTTCAAGCGTCTGGATAGTACTCTTCTTGCCCATCAGTCTGCGGATGGAAAGCTATGTGAGATTTACCTGAGTACCCAAACCTTGCTGAAATTTCCTCCAAAAATTAGCCGTGAACTAGGCTCCTCGGTCTAAGATAATGGAACTGGAGTACCATGAAGCCTGACTATTTCCTTGGTATACAATTGAGATCACTATTCTGCAGTATCAGTGGACTTGACCGGCAAGAAGTGAGCTGATTTCGTGAGTCGATCAATCACTCAAATCGAGTCGAACTTGCACTGAGTGCGAGGTAACCCTACCACTAAATCCATGTTGATCATTTCCCATTTCCACATTGGAATTTCCATAAGCTGAGTTAACCCACCAGGCCTCTGATTCTTGGCCTTCACCTGCTGAAAATTTGGACATTTAGATACAAAGTTTGCCACACCTTTTTTCATACCGCTCCACTAATAAACTTCCCGGAGATCTTGATACATTTTCGTAGAACCTGGGTGCACGGAATACCTGGAACTGTGAGCTTCCGCCATCACCCTCTCCCGAAGATTATCTACATCAGGAACACATATCCTTCCCTGGCACCGCAAAACACCATCATCGCTTCCGAGTAAAAATGCCTAAATCTTGATATTCAAAACTGCCTCCTTCAACTGCGCCAATGCTGGATCAATAAACTGATTCTCCTTGACTTCTGCTACAAGTGATGATTCTGCCCCATTATGCACCATGACTTTCCCCTCGTCTGAGGTCGAGAGATAGACCCCCAGACTAGCCAATTGACAAACCTCCCGAGCTAACAACCTCTGATCTTCCTCCAAATGAGCCAGACTACCCATTGACTTTCGACTGAGAGCGTCAACCACTACATTTTCTTTTCCTGGATGGTAAAGAATGTTCATATCATAATTCTTAAGCAATTCTAACCACTACTTGTGGTCTGAGAACACGTCCACATGGACCCCATAAAAATAATGCCGCCAGATTTTTAATGCCAACACAACTGCCGCGGGTTCTAAATCATGTGTCGGATAATTCTTCTCGTGATTCTTGAGTTTCCTGGAATCATAGGCTATAACCTTCCCGTTTTGCATCAACACACATCCCAAACCAACCCTTGAAGCATCGAAATAAACCACAAATCCCTTCGTGCCTTCTGGGAAAGTTAACACCGGTGCCGAAGTCAATCTTAATTTCAATTCCTGAAAGCTCTTTTCACAAGCGTCAGACCATTGGAACTTAGTTACCTTCTGCGTCAATTTAGTCAATGGGGAGGCGAGGGTAGAGAACCCCTCCACAAACCTCCGATAATACCCGGCTAGACCCAAGAAACTGCGAATCTCTGTCGGGGTCGTTGGTCTAGGCCAATCCTTTATTGCTGTGATTTTCTGGGGATCAACCTTAATCCCTTCTCTGGAAACAACATGACACAAAAATGTGACTAACTCCAACCAAAATTCACATTTTGAAAACATGACATACAATTGGTGTTGATGAAGAGTCTGCAGAACTATCCTTAGGTGATTAGCATGATCACCCGATTGCGCGAGTAGACAAGGATGTCATCAATAAAAACAATCACGAAGGAGTCAAGAAATGGTTTGAAAACCCAATTCATAAGATCTATGAAAGCCGCTGGAGCATTGGTCAGTCCAAAGGACATTACCAAAAATTCAAAATGTCCATAATGAGTTCTGAAGGCGGTCTTAGGAATATCCTGCTCTCCGATCTTCAACTGGTGATACCCGACCGTAAATCAATTTTGGAGAAGAACCTCGCACCCTACAATTGGTCGAACAAATCATCTATCTGAGGCAATAGATACTTGTTTTTGATAGTGACTTTGTTGAGCTGCCGATAATCAATAGACATCCGAAGCGACCCATCCTTTTTCCTGGCGAAAAGAACCGGATCGCCCCACGGCGACACACTCGGCCAAATGAACCCCTTCTCTAATAAGTCTTTCAACTGCTCCTTTAACTCCCTCAACTCTGCTGGCGCCATTCTGTATGGTGGAATAGATATTGGCTGCGTATCTGGAACTACATCAATCCCGAAATCGATCTCTCTATATGGCGGAATCCCTGGAAGCTCGTCCGAAAATACTTCAAGAAACTCATTCACGACTGGGACGGACTCGGGGGCAGACACTTCTGAAGTGGTGTCCGCAACTCGGACCAAATGATAAACACACCCTTTTTAATCATCTTCAAGGCCTTAAGGTAGGAAATAAACCTAGCCTTTGCCACCACATCCCTTTCCACTAAATAACTGACTCATTAGGAAACTCTTGGCTCATAATTCTGGTTCGGCAGTGGAGTTTAGCAAAGCACGAGTAAAGCCAATCCATTCCTATGATAACATCAAAATCTACCATCCCTAGTTCGATAAGATCGGCCGTGGTATCTCGACCACACATCGTGACAACACAATTCCTATAGACTCGTGCGGCTGTAATGGAATCACCAACCGGAGTCGACACAGAGAAGGACTCATGAAGTTGTTCGGGTTCTATCCCAAAACATGAAGCAATAAAAGGGGTAACGTAGGACAAGTAGGACCCCGGATCAATAAGAGCATAAAAATCAAGGGCTTGAAGAGCCAGAATACCTGTAACAACATCTGGAGAAGCCTCTGCACTCTGTCGACCTCTCAAAGCATAGAACCGGTTGGGTCCACCTCTACCACGAGCTCCACCTCTAACTTCACCATGCCCTGCTAGAGCTGGAGGACGTACTGAAGATGTGGCGACTGAAGAACCGGACAGCTGAGCAAAACCACTACCCATACCCTGATTGGGCGCACGACAATCCCGCCGAATATGACCTCTCACCCCACACCCGTAGCATACCGGGATATCAAGGTAACAAGGCTCGGTATGGAACCTCCCACACTTAGGGCACGGAGCCCTCCTCTGCTGGTGGAACCTCCCTCTTGGACGACCGGACTGATGGGGTCTCCTACTGTCTGATCCGGGTCCCGAGCGGCTGCTCTGCTGATAATGGTGCACTGATGGCGGTGCACTGGATGAGGACTGAGCATAAGACTGGGATGGCCCTGATGGTCCTCTCCCGTGAACTGGTCTCCCTCCTCCAACTGAACTCCCCAAGTGGCCGGCTGACCGGGCCCTGCTGATACTCTCCCTCTCTTACCTTATATTTAATTTTGTAGCCTCTGTGGCCTGCGCGAATCCCACAATCTTACCATACTTCATGTCTGAGTGCAACGCAGCTGTAGCAGCTTCATTCAGAATCAAGGGACTGAGGCCCTAAACAAACCGTCGAACTCTGACATCCATAGTCGATACCAACTGAGGAGCGTACTTGGACAACCTCACGAACTCCATGTGGTACTCCCACACACTTATGTTACCCTTATTGAGAACCTCAAACTCCGTGGTACGGGCTGCCATAGTCTCGGTAGGCAAGAAGTGATCCATGAAAGAATCAACAAACTCATCCCATCTTGCGGAGGACTTCCCTCCCCACGGGAATCCTCCCACATCTTGAACTAGGAATACGCTGCTCCCCTCAACCTGTAAGATGCTAACTGAACCCCATCTGTCTCTGTAGCCTTCATAACCCAAAGCGTCTTGTACATTTCATCTAGAAAGTCCAGCGGATTGGCCTCTTGATCAATACCTGAGAACTCAAGAGGAGCCAACCGCAGAAACTGGTTGACTCTGGAACCGGTGGAATCTCCCTGTCCGCTAGAGGATGCAGGGGCAGCATGAGATCTTTGGGCCTAAGCGGCCACTAACTGGGTCAACATACGAATATCTCACCTGAGGTCCCCATTGGAAGTATCAGGACCTGGAGTTGGAACCGAAGAAGGATCATGAATATCAGCGGGAGGGATTGTAGCACCCTCCGCCGCAGCAGGAATAGGAACACTCTGATCTGGAATAGATAGGCCAGATGGCTTCAAGGTCGGGGATTCGCTCTCACCCGCACCATCAGGTAAAGAATTCACGGCCACACTTGGGGCAGCATTGGCCTCTAGGCTGAGTCGAGCTCTCTTCTTTAGTGCAATCACTGAAAATTTTGGAACAGAGCATGAGTTAGACAATAATATTCTCACTTTCCACTTTACCGCATGATATAGAATAACAATGAAAAGCGTGTTTCCTAAATCTCCATGTAGCCCCCTAATTATATATGTGGTCGACAACACACCGATAAGAAGGGCTCTACTAGAAACGGCTCCGAGACATCCTAGGACACTTTTAAAACCTTAGGCTCTGATACCAAGTTTGTCACGCCTCAAAATCGAGGGACGCGACCAGCAATCAACCGGGTGACCCCAGTTAAGCGACCTGATTTGCCTTTCCTACCCAACGCGCTTCCCCGTGTTTATCATCCATTATTTATGTGAAACAGTGAGATAATCTTTAAAGTGTGTGATTACCACGATAAATCCAATTTTTCCTCATTTTACATTATTATACTAGATTTCCCAAAACATACATAATAGATACAACACTTACCAGTACAGACCACGATTACGAGCAAATACAACCACTGCCCAAAAAATATATATATAAATCCACATAGTGTCTACGGAGCCTCTAAGAGTACTAGTAGTTTATACAATACTTGCCGACAACAAGGCCCCGGCTATACCTTACAATACATAATATACTCAAAAGGAGATGGCATGAACTACACATGGACTCGAGAGGAAGTGGGCCTCACCAGTACAACTGAGAAAGGATGAGGAGAAAGCACCACTAACGGCGATCTGAGCAACCTGCTATGGACCCACCTACATCCATATAAAAAGATGTAGTGCCCCCGGCAAAAGGGACGTTAGTACTGTGGAATAGTACTAGTATGTATGAACAAACTTTATCCCAAGTACATTCAAACAATACACAATTAAGAGACAGTAATAGAACCAATCAATCAATGCACGTGGAAAGAAACAACAAAAATCAACAAGTTTCACAATCTCTCCTTTTTCCCTTTCAACATCACCATATTCAGGAGTTTCCCAGATTTTTAATTTCGATAGTGATAATGATCACATTCCATCCTTATTACCTCGGCCACCCTTATTACCTCCCATCTCATCAAGCTTATTACTTTGTGTTGTGGCGCGCAACCCGATCCCACCTGACAATCATATTTCATAATAACAATCACAAACAATTACATCACAAGAATCATCATTTCAAGGAATCACAAGTTCACGTCCACCATTCATATATTTGGACCCAAGGCACAATAATTCTCTTCAAGTAGTAATTCATATACAAGGCATTGCCATAATTTTTCAACTCATTCACATCATTTCACAATACCCTTTTTCATTACTTACCACACACGGTTTTCCTTATCCATTATATACATTCCCACACTTGGGCACATTAACCTTCTTTCATTTATTAACACATACTTTCATATCGATACCCTCGAGCATTTACGAGCTTTGCACATAATAAGATAGACACATCAAAACACTTTTCACAATCTCACATAGCACGGTAGTATGGCAATCAACTAGGACAATCAGAGAATAGAATCTTACGTCTCAACACATTTGAACAATCAATTCACATGTTTTCAAACAAGGTACACATACCGTATGCTCGGACCCAACAAGAGGATTCTACAAAGGTTAAAGCAAGCCATACATACCTCGAATTGAGATTTTTCCTTAATTTCTATCTCAAATCACCAGACCTTCTAGCACCTTCAATCTATTTATAATGCGGCACATTTAAACTTAGAATTAGGAATCATGAACATGTCTTAAACTCATTTGAGATTTCTATCAAACACTAGGTTTTCCTTTAGATTAAATAACCCCTTTTTAGTGAAAGGTTACTCCAACCTATTTTCCTTTACTAGATTGTGATAAACTGGGTACAGGCATGCAAGGTTCTTAACCCCATCTTTATGAATTATCCTACCCAGGTTTCATTTTAACAAAAAAATCTGGAAATTAAGGTTAATGAGGTAGAAGCTTACCTCTTAGAGTGAAGAAATTTGTGTCCTACTTGATTAGTTCCAAGCTTGAGTGATGAAGGAAGACCAATTTGATGAAGTTGGGACTTTCTCTCTCTGGAACCCACTCTTTCCTCTCTCTAATATCTCAGAAAAATGGTTAAAAATGAAGGGGAGGGGTCTTTTTAATGAACTGGGGTCGGGTGTTAAAATTAGAAAAATAGAAGCCCGACACAAGAATGCGGTCAGGAATGCGATCGCATTCCTGACATGCGTTCCGCAGAACCGACCGCATAATGGCCCTGAAGATGGGCCAAAATTCGAAACACACTGCACAGGTATGCGACCATTATGCGGTCCACAGAATCGACTGCATAATGGCCCTCAAGATGGGCCAAAATTCGAAACACACTGCATAGGTATGCGACCATTATGCGGTCTCCATACACGTTATGCGATCGCATAATGCGTCGCATAACTTCCATCCCAAAGTCAAAGGCAACAATGCGACATCTATGCGGTCCGCAAAATTGAAATGCGATCGCATATTGGACTGCATAGTTGACCTCAAATGGGGCAGTGATCTGCCCGTGTATGCGACCATTATGCGGTCCGCATACACGTTATGCGATCGCATAACACCTACTTTCTGGAGAATTTTATTCTTTAAGTCTCGGAGTACTTTTTACTCAATTTAGGTCCGTTTTAAAATTTTCCACAATAAAAACAACTCGGGGACTCATTCGGGCATTATTTTAAAACGAGAAAATTTTACGGGTCTTTACAACTAAGAAACAACACACACAAGAACTCGGTTGGGCTCTAAAATGTCCAGCCTCACAAGTCTGTTAGCCAAGGACTGCATGTCCAAGTCTAGTGGCCTCTCCTCCACTGAAATGAATGCCAAGCTACCCATACTCTCTGCCTTCCTGCTTAAGGCGTCTGCAACCACATTCGCCTTGCCTGGATGATAAGAATGGTGATGTCATAATCCTTCAGTAACTCAAGCCACATACACCGCCTTAAATTAAGATCCATTTTCTTGAACAAGTGTTGTAAACTGCGGTGGTCTATATAAATCTCACAAGACACTCTATACAAGTAATGCCTCCAAATCTTAAGAGCATGAACAATCGCTGCCAACTCCAAATCGTGCACGTGGTAGTTCTTCTCATGAAACTTCAGCTGACGTGAAGCATATGCAATAACTTTTCCCTTCTGCATCAATACACATCCTAAGCCAACACGTGAAGTGTCGCAATAAACTGTATACATCCCTTAACCGGAAGGCAACACTAGAACTAGTGTTGTGGTCAAAGCTGTCTTGAGCTTCTGGAAGCTCGCCTCATGCTCATCGGACCATCAGAATGGGGCACCCTTCTGGTTCAATCTAGTCAGAGGGGCTGCAATGGATGAAAAACCCTCCATAAACCGACGATAATAACCTGCCAATCCCAAAAACTCTTATCTCGATCGCTGAAGTGGGACGTGGCCAACTCCGAACTTCCTCAATCTTCTAAGGATCCACCTTGATACCCTCCTGGATACCACATGCCCCGAGAATTCCACATAATCTAAATAGAACTCCTTGGAGAACTTAGAATACAACCTTTGTTCCCGCAAAGTCTGAAGCACTACTCTCAAATGTTGCTCATGCTCCCCCAGGCTACGTGAGTAGATCAAGATGTCATCAATAAAGTTAATGACAAAGGAACCAATATAAGTCCTGAACACATTGTTCATCAAATCCATGAACGCTGCTGGGGCATTAGTCAAGCCAAAGGACATCACAAGGAACCTATAATGACCATATCTAGTACGCAAGGCAGTCTTCGTAACATATGAGTCCGGAATCCTCAGCTGATGGTACCCCGATCTCCAGTAAACCTTAGAAAACACCCTAGCACCATACAACTGGTCAAGCAAATAATCGATGCGTGGCAACAATCGCGCCCCCCTCTTACCTCCCTTCTTCGGGTCGGTAAGGGTATTCGACATTATTGGGACAACTCGTTTCCTTTTGGGAAAGGGATAAGGAATTGAAGAGTCGCCACCTAATGATTTTAAGGCAGTTAGGGAACCTACTAAAGGTCATTTATAAGCACAGATTAGATAACCAGAGATAGGGTAAGGGCTTAAATTTAGTTCAAGGGGAAGGTGTTAGGCACCTCTTAAAGTCCACAACTGTGGTTCCCGGCCAAACTAGCTTTGTGAATTTTAAAACAGTTAGCACATAAGAAAACAAAACATATCGGTAAACAAATAAAGATTTTGGGAAGATTCGCAGTCAAAGCACACATATGTGCTAAAGTTTTAAAAGATTTAAAGCCTAAAAATACATATACAAGGTTTGAAAGAGTTATGATCTAAACACACATATGCAAGGGATAGGGGGTCCTGGGTCATTTATCATATAGGATCGCATCGGTACAATACCCGGTAATCACTCCTCAGAAGAGGGGCTACACGTTGCATTAGCGCACCGGTCATCATATTTATATCTACCCTTCCACACTCCTTAGCGGTTATTAAAGCGAGTGTTGTTTAACGATCTCTATGCGTGCTGTTACCCGTCCCTTCTTAATGGCCCTGGAGATATTTAGGACCTCTACCTATCGGCAGTTCTTGATAGACCCCTAAGGTTGAAAGGAGAAAATACTAGGCAACAGGCAAGAACAGATAGGATTAGAACAGATAAAACAGGAAAAAGCAATTAAGAGGCTCAAATTTACCTCCACAGATAATGCACATAGGCAGCACGTCTCAAACACAAACAAGGGCAGTATATTAACAGGATCCTAAAACATGATGTCTAAGTGAAAATCAGAACACATAAGATATGCAACTTCAATTTTATAAACACTGAAGCAGGACCTAATAAGTTTGCCTATTGAGTTTAAAACCTGTTAACCATTAAGCAGTAAACACAAAGCAACAATCTTCCAGTTTTTAAAGAGATTAATTACCTAAGGCTTGTCTAAGCGTGGGATTGTGCATAATAACTACCAGAACTGTTAAAAAATAGTTCAGAAGTTTTTTTACCTGAAAGCATGCTGTTCTAAGTGTTGCAAAATAGAGGGATTATCACCTGTTTATTTAAAATAGGATGATCAAATGTGAGACTGTCTTATGTCCTTTTCATGCATCAATAGTTTAACTAAGTGTGACTGAGCGAGATCCTAAATCATGATTTCTAAATGCACATGAAGTTAAAGCATAATTTCAGGATGTGCAGGAGCAATATTTTTATGTTGATGCTATTATTTAGCCTAGAAGCAGAATTTCTAAGTGATAAATAGGGTCAAATGAGATGCTGAAGCAGTAAACCTAAAACATGATATCTAATGCATGACATGCTTAGAATGTATTGGTCCTAACCATGGATTCTAATGCACATATAGGAAATGTAAACCTAAGGCATGGTTTCTACCCCTTGATATTGATAACGTATATAGCTATCCTTCCCTTTTCACTAGTCATCCCCAATATCTGTTTACAAATAATTATTCTAGACCAGCTGAGTAAATTACATAAATAGATAAAGGAAAAGAATAACTTAAACTATAGGGAGCCTGAAAAACAGGCCCAGATACCCAGAACCTCAAGTGCTCAAATGTTTCATAGCCTTTCTCATATCCAGGTGTGTCAGAGTTCCCTAAGGACCCCAAGGGATCCCGGGCAATGCTCACACCCAGATTTCATAAACTTAATTGAGTAAGTGCAGTGTGGAAGGGCCAGCCCCAGTGCACCAGAGTTCAGAGGGATATCATAGGAATCCCAAGGCAATCATACACTTGAAGGGTAGAGCCTAAGGACCTAAGTGTAGAGTGAGAGTGCTTGACATAGTTTTGAAAAGGTTTTAATAGGAAAGGAAGTGTTTTGAAAAGACTTAGTTGGAACACAGGAGAGTCGTTTAGTAGAAAGAACAGTTTGTTGACAAGAGTAGGACAATTAACAAACAATAGACTAATCATAGCACAAACAGATTCAGCACATTCAAATATCATAGTCCTTCATACAGGGTGATGGGAATTGGGGAGACATAGAGCACATAGCATACAGGATCATAGAAGTTCTTGTAGAGTATTTATGGGAATTAGGGGATAGCTAATGGTATCAACACAACATGACTTTCAGAATCAACACAGAATACGACAACTTAGGTGTCACGACCCAAACCGATGGACCGCGACGGGCACCCGGTACCTTACTCGACCGAGTACCTACGTAACGTATATTTCTTATTACATCATCATATGCACGTGAAATACGGGCCTAATAGGCCAACATAATAATTTACAAACTCAAAACATAGGCCGACAAGACCGTAGAATCTTTCACGTATACGACATATGTCTACAAGCCTCTAAGAGTACATAAATGTTATGAATGTTGGGTTAGAGTCCCGCCATACCAAACAATACACGTCTAAATCATACTAACCAAACAAGCGACTCCGAAGCAAATGGAGCGCACCAACATCTCCCGCTGAGCTGATAGCCTACTTGGAGGGCTCTCGACCTGTCTATCGGGACCTACGGGCTAGCGTCCCCAGGCAAAAGGAACGTCACTACAAATAATGTACCGAGTATGTAAGGCACATAAATAAGTACATAAGAGACATGGAAGAAATATAGAGCACAAGACTCAACCTGTAAGCCTGAATAGCTTTGTAAATAATAAATAACTTTTAGAGTCATGCATATGCATATGAATGTCATGTCGTGCATAGGTACATGTTTCAAAATATCATCAGCCTCTGAGGGCATCCCATCATAACATATCGTCCACTGTAGGAAAAATTATCATCGTATACCAGCTGATATGGTGGTGGTGCGTATATAACGCCATAACCTTTCCCATATCCTATATACATATATATACATACATATATACGCGTATATAACGCCATTTGAATATACATACATAAATACACGTATATAACACCGTTTGAACCATATTTCATCCACTGTGGGGAACATCATCATCATATACCAACTGATCAGGTGGTGGTGTGTATATAACGCCCTAACCTTTTCTCATATCCCATATACATATATTAACATATATACACGTATATAACGCCATCTGGTCATGGGTCAATGCACATATGTAAATGTATGAAATGCATATAAAATACGTCAATAAAATCTCTCGGTACATCATAAGGTCATTATGCTTCTGATTAATATCATCAAATAAAATTTACCAACATACGTATTTTCGAGACCCATGAACAGAAGATAATAATAATTCACATGGGGAATCAAGAATATAGACACCCCTAATATTTCTGTGAATAGAGTAATTTATGGAAACAATGAGTTTGCTCGTTTATTCCGTATAATTTGGATCATGCCAAAAGAAAGAAGGGATAGCCTTAACATACCTGTTCCTGAAATTATTTGAACGAATCAGCTTCTGTGAAATATGGACGAGATTTCTGCTTGAAATCTTGAAACGAATTTGGACTATTTTGTTTTGATTCTGCTCTTTAACGTTTTGGTTTAAGAATCAAAGACAAAATGTAAAATGGTTGTTTGATCTTGAATGAAGGAGTTGTCTCTGAGTTCTCACGTCGTTATTTCAAACCAAGAAAGATGGAAAATCTTTAAGTTAAAATGTTGAACAACATTCTGATTTTGAAAGGATATATTTTGATTCCTTTTTGAATCATGTTGGACTTTGTAATGAAGACAACTTAGATATCAATTCCATACTCATTCTTGTCTAGGTGGAAGCATAAGTGACTAATTAGTCACTTTGATTATTGTGTGCCAAGTTGGGTGGGGGTGAGATATTATTTAATTAAATTTTATCCACTTATTAGTTAATCGGGTAATGTCCCGTTACCCGTTAATTAATCAATTACCTGTAAAATTGAGAATTATTACCACTTACTTAAAATATTACTCACTTTTCACATACCTTATACACCTTACTATCATGGCCATGTGGTACCTTGTATGGTACTAGTCCATAAATACAAGATATTCGGGCCATATTTTATCCCAAAATGCCATACTTCGATGAAACTCATTTTTTTCGATTTGCTTACTCTCTCATCTTCACGAATTTACTTATCCCTTGTCTGAAATAGCATAATAAATATAATCCCTAAATAACTTTTTTACTTGGACTGATGTCAATTACCTTACGACAAATTTAACGTACATTACTGCAGGATGCAACATCTTCGTAACTTATTACTGCGAAGCGTAACATCATCGTAATGTAGTACAACAGGGTGACATTGTTGTAATATAATACTGCGGGGTGTAACATTAGGATACAAATTGCTTTGCAAAGAAATGTTCATGCTAGAAAATAGGTAAACATGAGATAGAGCAGATCATATTGGGACATACTACAAGGGGGTAACATATTCATAAGCATATTGATCCTAAAGAGGAGTGGGGCATAACATAATATGCTAGATTAACAATGATGTAGACATGTCAATTACATGTTGAACAACCAAACCATAGATAGAAATAGATCAGAAACATGATAAACTGAAGCAGTAACAGAAACATGTTGGTTTTGGGACTTGAATTGAAATCAGAACATACCAGTAAGGGGATAGTAAACACAAAGTGAAGGTTCGGAGAGCACAATAACTAGCCTTGGCTTGCAGCCGGCTAATTCAGAACAATAGTAAGTAAGTAACAAAGAAAGAAAGAGAGCAGAAAAGCTTTGAGTATGAGAGAGAGATTTTTGAACTAATGTGTTCGTGTGTTGAGAGGTGAAACAGGGGAGTTTATATAGTAGTTTAAGCGTAGGACAAACAAGGTAAAAAGAAATCAGAAGCCAACAATTAAGGAAGTCACATAATTCAATCACATGCTGAGTTCGTAATAGACTCCTTTAATTAAGGGCGACTGACCAAATGGTAATAATCAGGGATTCAATTAAGGCAAGAAGTTCAAATCAAACCAAATCAAGGAGTCATAATAGACTCCTTTAATTAAAGGCAATTGATCAAATGGTAATAACAGAGGTCTAATTAAGGAAAGAATCTCAATCATACCCTGTAAAGGAATCACTAAGAATCGACAGTTATATAGGCAATTAAATAAGGCATGGATGAATCAGTAATGTCTTAAACAAGGAAAAAACGAGAATTATGCAAATGAACTTTTAACAAAATGAATCAGTCAATCAAAATTTCATAGTAATACTGATTTCTGGGAAGAAAGATATCAACTTCCTCAAATAGAGAATGAGCTAAGTAGAATTTCAGAGACACATAGAAATTAATCTGGAAAATCGACTCAGAAACCCTAATAGAGATTAATTAGGGTAAAAATCACAAAGCAATCAATTTGACTAAGAAAAATCGTGTATGTCAAAGATACAAAGTGAATCAATACAACTAGTAACATTGAAAAACACTGACTCGAAGCAAAAAAATGAAACAATGCCACAAGTAACACGGAAAACCCAGAATCGAAGCAAAAACATAAGAAAAAATGGAGTTTTAATATAAATCAGCTAGGGTTTAGGAAAACTCAAGATAAATCGGTCAAAAGCACACAAGAACAGAAGATTAAACATTCAAAATCATAAAACTTTTGGAGAAGATGATTTTCAGTAAACCATAGTTTTAGGAAAACGGAAAATCACTTGAAAAACCAGGAAACTTTCAAGGAAAAATGCGAGATAAGTTCGATCCATCTCAGATCTATACAGATCTGAGAAGATCGAAGATAGAAATTAGGGTTTTTGAGAAAATAGCATAGAGACGAAGTCAAAGCTTAGAAATATATAGGTTTAGGAAAAAGTAAGAAGATCTTACTAGAGATCACCAGAACGGCCTGAAACATGCAAGCAAAATCCAAAGTCGTAAGTGGAGTGACCCTGGTCCCTTGAGGACTTTAGAGACAAGCAATACTGGCATATGAGAGCCATGAGAGGCCTGAGGGTGGTGAGGAATCACCATGGTTGAAAACAGATGAGAGGCAGCGAGGTGAGAGTTAGGGCTAGGATTAGAGAGGATTTGGAGAGAAGAGTGAAGTGTGACGGCGGAGAGGGTGAGTGAAAATGAGGGGGTTTGGAGGGGGGGTTGTCGTTTGGGTTTAATTATGGTAAGGGGGATCTTGACCGTTGATAAAAAGTGATCAACGGTCGGGATTTGACAAGAATTTGGGTCGGGTTAGGTAGGGGTTTGTGCTTGGGTTATATTGGGCTAGTGTATCAAGTATTTGGGCTAAGCTAGTTTAGGCTAGAATCAAAATAAAAATGGCTATTTGTTCAATACCCCAAAATAAATTGAGTAAAAATAATTACTAATTATAAAAAATGAATTTCATGCATATAAATGTTTTTAAAATGGTTATTTAGTATTTGAAATACAAAAAAATTAATTTCTGGTAAACAATAATACAAAAATTATACGCATGGGCTACAATTGCAAAGTTATTGCAATTGTAGCCAAAAGGTGCCAATTTGGCTATTTATAGAATAATTGGACTTAATAAGACCATAAATAGTAAATTAAACCAAAAAATGATTTTGAAATCATTTGTGATGCAATTTTGTAATTATTTATTGGAATAAAATACTGGGAAAATTAATAATATATGTAGAAAATTATGGAAAAATACCAATTGATGCTAATGCATGATTTTGAAGAGATATATGCATTTTGAAATATTTTTTAGGAAAAATTGGGTATCAATAGCTGCCCTTCTTTACCCGGAAAGTATGGAAGAGTTATCGGGTAAAGATATGATGGCCAATTTGACCGAGCGAAACAGTTAGAGAGATTTAGGCCGCACCATGGTTTCTGAGCTGTCTACATATCCCTGGTTTCATAGGAATCAGACCGTGTGTAGTTCTGGATTCTTCGGTGGAGTATACTGATGAAATCATTGCAAGAACGGATGCAATATGTAGGGATAGGTTAATGAGTTTTTCATGAGAGAGGTCAGATTTGATACCGTTGAACTAGAGCGGGATCGCTCCTGTTGGGATAGCAGTTGCTTGCCAGGTCACCTACAAATAGAGATAATACGAGCATATATTTTTGCAAAAATTTAAACATGATGCAGATTCCCGTCGGACCATTAAAGTTGTCTTTGGACGGTTGATGATGACGTCCTTTTACCGTGACGTCCTGGGCCATGAGTTGATTAATGAGATTCGCATGCCATGAAATGATATTCTCAGGCCATGAAGATGGTGCCTCCGAACTATGATGCCTTTGAATAATGATATGCAAATTTTGGGAGATCCCCAGGCCATGACATGGTGTCTTCTGGCTATGAGGATGGTGACGTTAGACTATGATGCCTTTGGACAGGTTGGCGATATTTCAGCCCATGAAATGCAGTAATATGACTTCCACAAGGCAGAGCTTAGTCTTGGGAAATGGAGGGCAGAGGTTAGCCCGAAAGAGAAGCGAGGTAAATAATACTTGAGAGACAGCGCTTAGTCTCGGTGAAAAGAAAATTGGAGGAAGAGCTTAGCCTCATGCATGTATAGAGACCGAGCTTAGTCTCATGCAAGGATGTGGAAGGCAAAGATTAGGCTTATGCAGAATGAAGGCAGAGATCAGCCTTATGCAAGAGAAGGCAGAGATTAGCATTATGCAGATGGAGGTAGAGATTAGTCTTATGCAGATGGAGGTAGAGCTTAACCTCATGCAGAATGCAGGACAGAGCTTAGTCCCATGCAAGATGAAGGCAAAGATTATCCTTATGCAAATGAAGGAAGATATTCGCCTTATGCAAAATGAAGGCAGAACTTAGCCTTATGCAGAAGATTAAATAGTAAATGATAGTAGAATTTCTTAGCTGGAAGCAGGCTTTGCTATTGTGATTGTTGTGAAAATTGTGGTCATGCCCCAAAACTGAGGGACGAGACCGGAGCCTAACCGGATGATCCCGTTCAAGCGGACCTGGATTGCTTTTCCTACCCAACGCATCACCCCGTGTTTATAATATACAAATTTATAAATGAAATAGAAAATGGAATCAAAGTATGAATTTACAACATAAGTCCATTTTCCACTTTTAAAGCTTCATCATTTGATAATCCCAAAATATACAACTAAGCACAACATTTCCAACACTGGACCACGATTACGAATAGTTACAACTACTACCCAAATATATTCAACCCACATAGTGTCTACAGAGCCTCTAAAGGTACGGAGAAGAGTATACATGCTTGCCGGTAACAAGGCCCCGGCTATACCTTTTACAACATAAGAAAAAGAGAATGATATAGACTACACACGGCCCCGAGAGGAAGTGGGGCTCATCGGATCTGCTGAAGGTATGACGGGGAAACACCACTATCGGCGGTCTGAGCTATCTATTGTGGAACCACCTACATCCATATAAAAGATGTAGCGCCCCCGGAAAAAGGATGTTAGTACCGTTGAATATACTAGTATGTATGAACAAAGTTTATTCCAGGTAGAATCAAACAGTACACAATTGGAAGACAGTCAGGGTAACCAGACAAATACCACACAGATATACAGAAAGTTACAAATGAAGACTCCACAGTTACTCATTTCAATTATTCATCTGTTGCAGCGTGCAACCCGATCCCACCGTACATTCACATTTCACCCTTATTACCTCTCCACCCTTATTACTTCGTGTTGCGGCGCGTAACCCGATCCCACCGTACAATCACATTTCACCCTTATTACCTCTACACCCCTATTACTTCGTGTTGCGGCGCGCAACCCGATCCCACCGCACTACCACATTTGATAGCAATAATAACCATCAATTATATCACATGGATTTTCATCATCAAGAATATAAGTTCATATCAACCAACAACTATATGAAGTCAAGGCACAATAATCCTTACCAAACAGTAATTCACATATGGTGTTAGCATCATTATTTAACTCAATTAAATCAATCCACAGTTTTTTTTCATCATTGCCACACTCGGACCTTAGCAATTAGATACCTTCCCACATTAGAGTACGTTAACATTCTTTCATTTAGTAGCACATACTGCCATATTGATATATTCGAACATTTAATGAACCTTACACATGATAGAATAAGCACAAAGAATCACCCTTCACAACTGCAATTAGCATGGTAATGGACTAAGATAATCAGAGGATGAAATCTTACATCTCGACACAGCAGGACAATCAATTCACATATGCTCAAGTAAGAATTTCATACCGTGTGCTCGGACACCAACAAGGTGACTCTACAAAGATTAAAGTTAGCCATACATACCTTGAATCGGAGTTCCCCTTTAATTTTTTACCACAATTCACCGGACCTTGTAGCACCTTCAATCTAGTTCACAATATGGCATAATTGAACTTAGAATTAGGAATAATGATCATGTCTTGAACTCACTTGAGCATTCTATCAAACACTAGGTGTTCCTTTAGATTAAATGGCCTCTTTTTAGTGAAAGATTACTCTAACCCATTTCCTTTTACTAGATTATGACTAGTTGGTTACATGCATGCAAGACTCCTACCCCCATCTTCATGAACTCATCTAACCCTGTCGCATAAATGGCCCTCAAATGGGCCAAAAAGAAAAGCATACTGCCCAGGTATGCGACCACTATGCGGTCCGCATACCTACTATGTGATAGCATAATGCATGGCATAACCCCCTCCACAAAAATCAAGGTTCCAAAATGCGACAACTATGCGGCCCGCATTCGTGAAATGCGATCGCATTCTAGGCCGCATAGCTGTCCTCAAAATGGACAACAAACTGTCCAAGTATGCGACAACTATGCGGTTTGCATACCTGATCTGCGATCGCATAGTGGACCGAAGACCTGCGCAAATCTAGAAAATTATATCTTTTAAGTCCCGGGGTACTTTTTACTCAAAAAGGGTCCGTTTTAAGAATTTCTACAGTTATAACAACACGAGGACCTATTTGGGCGTTATTTTTTAGCCATGAAGTTTTACGGGTCTTTACATTCTCCCCCAATTAGAATCATTCATCCTCGAATGAGGATCGGGGAATCACTTAGTTAAGAGAACACAAAACATGCCAACCTCCAAAATTTTTATTTTTTTACTCTCATATTTCTTGAAAATTTCGGAGAGTTTCCTTTGTAATTAGTCCTATCTACCTATCATAGATCCCCCGAAACACATTTTAACCAATTCAACACATTTTTAGTTACTCTATCAACTTGCACATAATACGGTCATTCCAACAAGCTACATATAATTAAATTACTTCCACAAGCCTCACATAGTTCGATTAACACCACAAGCTTGCATATCATTTAACTATCACATGAATTGCACATAATTTACCTTACTTCAAGGAGTTTCACATTACCTAAATAATTACAACATACACAATTATGGCACAACTTGAGAAGATACAATAGTAGGGCAACTAGGGGGAATGGGGTGCTTTTGCACAAAATTTGACACAATATATAATTGCTTAGGAATGAAAATTTTTAAACCATTACTGGACTTATTCAAACAAATGGGGATATTTCTCTTTCATTTTATTTTCCTCTTTCCACGTGGTTTCTTCAACTTGTTGACTTCGCCATAACACTTTAACATAAGCAATCTCTTTGTTCCTCAATCTATGGACTTGCCTATCAAGAATAGCAACTGGAACCTCTTCATATGAGAATCCTTCATTAATTTCAATCGTCTCAACCGGCACAATGGTGGATGGATCCCCAATCACCTTCCTCAACATGGACACATGAAACACTAGGTGTACTAATGACATCTCAGGGGGCAATTCCAGCCTATAAGCCACTTGTCCTGTCCTTTTAAGCAATCCTATATGGCCCGACATACCTTGGGCTCAATTTCCCTTTCTTCCCAAACCGCATCACTCCTTTCATGGGAGACACCTTCAAGAATACCCAATCATCTACTTGAAACTCCAAAACTCTTCGACGAACGTCCGCATAGGCTTTCTGACGACTCTGAGCAGTCTTCATCCTTTCCTGAATGACTTTAACTTTTTCCATAACTTGGTGCACAAGGTCCGGTCCTAGAAGTTCCGCCTCGCCAACCTCAAACCATCCAATCGGAAACCTACACCTCCTTCCGTACAATGCCTCAAATGGGGCCATATGAATACTAGCATGGAAACTGTTATTATAAGAAAATTCTATAAGTGGCAAGTGATCATCCCAACAACCCTCGAAATCTAATGCACAAGCCCGTAACATATCTTCAAGCGTCTGAATGGTCCGCTCTGCGTGACCGTCCGTTTGCGGGTGGAAAGCTGTGCCGAGATTCACATGCGTCCCCAAACCTTGCTGAAATTTCTTCCAAACGGTAGCTGTGAACTGGGCCCCTCGATCCGAGATAATAGATACTGGAGTGCCATGGAGCCTGACTATTTCCTTGATATACAACTGAGCGTACCGTTCTGCAGTATCAGTGGATTTGACTGGCAAGAAGTGATCTGATTTCTTGAGTCTATCCACTATCACCCAAATTGAGTCAAACCTATGTGGAGTGGGAGGTAACCCCACCAAAAATTCCATATTGCTCATTTCCCATTTCCACGTCGGTATTTTCATGAGCTGTGCCAACCTACCGTGCCTCTGATGCTCGGCCTTCACTTGCTGACAATTCGGACATCTAGCCACAAAGTACGCCACACCCCTTTTCATACCATTCCACCAATAAATCTCTTTGAGATCATGATACATCTTCGTAGAACCTGGGTGTACTGAATACCTGGAATTGTGAGGCTCTGCCATTACCCTTTCCCGAAGATGATCCACAACCGGAACACATAGTCTCCCTTGGCACCACAAAACACCATGATCTTTGCCGAGTGAAAATGTTGTAGTCTTATGATTTAGAATTTCCTCTCTCAACTATACCAATGCTGGATCTCTTAATTGCTTTTCCTTGATTTCCGTTACAAGTGAAGATTCTGCACCATTACGCACCACGACATCCCATTCCTCTGAGGTCGAAAGACGGACCCCAGACTAGCCAACTGATAAACCTCCCAGCCAAAGGCCTCTGTCCTGCTTCCAAATGAGCCAAACTACCAATGGATTTCCGACTAAGAGCGTTGGCTACCACATTCGCCTTTCCTGGATGGTACAAAATATTTATATCATAATCCTTGAGCAATTCTAACCACCTCTGCTGCCTTAAGTTCAACTCCTTTTGTTTGAATAAATATTAAAGACTCTTGTGGTCTGTTAACACGTCCACATGGACCCCTTAAAGATAATTCTGCGAGATCTTTAATGCAAACACAACCATCATGTGCTCCAAATCATATGCCGGATAATTTTTCTCGTGATTCTTGAGTTTCCTAGAAGCATACGTTATAACCTTCCCGTACTGCATCAACACACACCCCAAACCAACCCTGAAGCTTCACAGTAAACCACAAATCCCTCTGTACCCTCTGGCAATGTCAATACGGCGCCGTAGTCAATCCAATTTCAATTCCTGAAAACTCTTTTCACAAGCATCAAACCACTGGAACTTAACCACTTTTTGCGTCAGCTATGTCAATGGGGAGGTGAGGGTAGAGAATCCCTCCACAAATCTTCGATAATACCCAGCTAGACCCAAGAAACTACGAATTTATGTTAGGGTCGTTGGCCTAGGCCAATCCTTTACCGATGCAATCTTTTGGGGATCAACCTGAATCCCTTCCTTGGAAACAACATGGCCCAAAAAGGTCACTGATTCTAGCCCAAACTCACATTTTGAAAACTTTGCATACAACTGGTTTTGATGAAGAGTCTGCAGAACTGCCCTGAGTTGAGTAGCATGATCTTCCTGACTTCGCAAATAAACAAGCATATCGTCAATGAAGACAATCACAAAGGAGTCAAGAAACGGTTTCAAAACCCGATTCATAAGATCCATAAAAGCTGCTGGGGCGTTGGTTATCCCAAAAGACATTACCAAAAATTCAAAGTGCCCATATCGAGTCCGAAAGGCAGTCTTAGGAATATCCTGCTCCTGATCTTTAACTGGTGATACCCGGACCGCAAATCAATCTTTGAGAAGAACTTAGCACCTTGCACCTGGTCGAACAAATCATCTATCCGAGGCAATGGGTATTTTTTTTTATGGTGACCTTTTTGAGCTGCCAATAATCAATACACATCCGAAGTGATCCGTCTTTCTTTCTGACAAAAAGAACCGGTGCGCCCCAAGGTAACACACTTGGCCGAATGAAACCTTTTTCTAATAGATCTTTCAATTGTTCTTTTAACTCTCTCAATTCTGCTGGCGCCATTCGGTAAGGTGGAATATATATTGGCTGCATATCTGGCAATACATCAATCCCGAAATCGATCTCTCTATCTGGTGGAATCCTAGGAAGCTCGTCGGGAAATACTTCAAGTAATTCATTAACAACAGGCACAAATTCGGGAGCAGGCACCTCTGAAGTGGTGTCCGCAACTCGGACCAAATGGTAGTTTCACCCTTTTCTGATCATCTTTGAGTCTTTAAGGTAGGAAATAAATCTACCTCTTGGCACAACATTATTCCCCTCCCACTCGATAACTGATTCATTAGGAAACTCGAGCCTCATAATTTAGGTTCGGCAGTCGAGTTTAGCAAAGCACGAATAGAGCCAATCCATACCCATAATTACATCAAAATATACCATTTCTAACTCAATAAGATCGGCCGTGGTATCCCGACCACGCACCGTGACAACACAATTCCTATAGACTCACACGGCCGTAATATAATCACCAACCGGAGTCGACGCAGAGAACGACTCGTGAAGTTGTTCGGGTTCTATACCAAAACTTAAAGCAATAAATGGAGTAACATATGATAAAGAAGACCCGGGATCAATTAGAGCATAAACATCATGTGACTGAACAGTCAGAATACTTGTGACAACATCTGGGGAAGCCGCAGCACACTGGCGACCACTCAAAGCATAGAACGAACTGGGTCCCCCTCGACCCCGTGCTCCACCACTAGCTGTACCGCGCCCTACTAGAGCTGGAGGGCGTGCTGAAGATGTAGCGGCTGAAGAGCTGGATGGCTGAGCAGTACCCCTACCCACGCCCTGACTCGGTGCTCGGCAGTCTCGCTGGATATGGCCTCTTTCTCCGCATCTATAGCAAACTGGTATATCCAAGTAACAAGGCTCAGAATGAGACCTCCCGCACTTAGGTCATGGGGTGTCACGACCCAAACTGGGGGATCATGACTAGTACCCGAGCCATACTTGCCGAGCACCAACGTACATTTTATCTAATCTTCTTATTATCTTTAAGGACCGACAAGATCAATATAAGTGGTAGATATGGATTATGAACATCAAACAATGATAGATAATGGAATGAAAATGGATAACATGGGATAACAAGACTGCCAAGAAACAACATATAAGTTAGCAGCTACCACGCTTCCATGAAAGACTATACAACAAAAATCATCCGACAAGGCATACCAAACTATACATAAGTTGACACCTGTCTATGAGCCTCTAAAGGAGCATAAGTAATGCAACATAGTCGGAACAGGGCCCTGACATACCCATAATATCTATAACCAAAATGCATACCAAGACCACGGCAAGTCCGGAGAAGAGATCTCGCCTATAACCGCTGAACTGGAAATCCTACTGTGGTGGGGGAACTGCGTCTACCTTTCTATAAGGACCTGCAGCGTCCACAAATAAAAAGGACATCAGTACGAATAATGTACTGAGTATGTAAGGAAGGTCAATAAAAATATGAACAATAATGTAAAGAGAGGTAGAGAAGATAGAACTTGTAACATCTGAGTGCTTCTAAGAGACAGTAACATGAAATGCATGATACATATATATACATAATCTTTTAAAAACATCCGCCTTTGTGGGCATCATCATCATCGTATCAACATCCGCCTCTGTGGGCATCATCATCATCATATCATACCCGGCCTCAAAGAGGACTCGGTAAACCCAACTGATCAGTGGTTGCACAATAGGTTCCATACCCGGCCGACTATAGTGCGGCTTGGTAGAGTAAAATAGATACCTATATATAATGCATGTAGGACTCATTGGAATCATGTTCTGAACATTTCGGAGTGACGTAAGGTCGATATTCTCCGTACACATTATTAGGATTAACTCTTAATCAAGAATATTATGAGAATCAGGAAGTACCAACAACATTCATAACATAAGAATAAGAGGAGCAACCTCAACATCAATTAATCCATAAGAAGGGAAACAATGTAAGTACTGCTAGATTCTAAGAGAAGAGTATCTTTTGAAGCTCGCTCATTGCATTATGTACAATCGGAGTCATGAAAAAGAAGGAAAGGGATAGCCTCACATACATTTTATATACTGCCCAAATCTCAAGCTATGCAATTGTCATGATTCCTTAGTCTACAATAAGAGAAACGACACTATCGTTATCGTTTAAGCGTCATAACTATTGTGTCGCGACCACAACCTATTTTACGATGAAACGGGCAACACCTTCCCTATATATATGACTTTACACAAGTAAAAACAATCACCAAACATCCCAAACAACATCAATAATAATCAAATTGAGCCTCTCAAAATAGTCCACACAGAACCTAATAACTTCATACATAAGACGACCACCGTAGTCGTGTCAAACGACCCGGAAATGTTACAAAGAATGACCATCCCATAAACCTACATCTGTATGGTGTTTCTCCACATCCTTCCACCTCCAAAACTCCACAATAAAGTAGTAAAACACGTAGCCCAACCGCAACACAAAACAGTCCGCAAAACAGTCCGCTACAAGTTAATATCTCGAACTCACGGCTTCCTATCACCGTCCCGTGATTTCTTACAAGTTTAAAACGAATTACCATGAATTTACAGCATACAAAAATGGATGAAAGATAGCAGTAAACTCACCTTACTTTCTGGATAACTCAGCCCTTATCTTGGTTCTTCAAACTCTAGGGTTTACCCCAATTTGAACTTGAAAGAGAGGGAAAATCAATTAGGGCTTGTGGATAATTTTTGAGAGGAAGTTTGCAGGGGTTTAAGTCTGGTTATTTATGAAATATAATTAGGGATATATTTCAGGAGATAAGCCTTTTAATGGGCTCTTTGAATAACCCGAAATTGCCTCTTTTTGGGCTATCATTTAACCAAGTAGGTGACCCACCTACTTGTCACCTAGCAGCTTGTGTAGTCTCGCAAAAATGTCTATATATCTCTACTCCAATGTCGTATTGATAAGATATTTAATGTGTTGAAAACTAGACTCATAGATCATCATTGATCTATTAGTCGACTTAGGTTCATAGCTCGTTTGACTTCAAGACTATGATACAAATATTATATGATTCAAATACCTTAGAACACGACCTCTTGAGAATATCAAGCACCCCTAGGCTTACCCAAAAATACGAGTTACAACATCCTTGATTTGTTTAACTTCTAATACGTGTTAATCACTCTTATACACTCTTGTATCATTTAAGATCAATAGGATTAACTTCTTATGATCGCAAAGATAATCTCTTCTCATGTTTATGTCGATTAACTTATGGCATGAGCCAACGTACGTGAATATGGGTTGTAACATGGGGCCCTCCGCTGCTGCTTGAACCTCCAACCTGGACGACCCGACTGATGGAACCTTCTGCTATCTGAACCTGGTCCAAAGCGACCTCCTGCTGATAACTGTGCCCTGATGACGGGGCATTGGCTGAGGACTGAGCATAGGACTGGGATGGCCCTGATGACCCTCTCCCAAGGGCTGATCTCCCACATACAACTAAACTCTCACGGTTGCCCACTGACCGGGCCCTACTACCACTCTCTCTCCATCCTTATCTTCACATTTCGAGCCTCTGTGTCCTGGGCAAATCCCATGATCTTCCCATAATTCATATTCGAATGCAAGGCAGCTGTAGCAGCTTCATTAACAACCAAGGGACCAAGGCCCTGAACAAACTGTCGAACTTTGGCCTCCATAGTCCGCAACATGTGGATGGCATATTTGGACAGGCGCACGTATTGCCTTGCAAGGCTGCGCAAAGCATTATGGATATGTACACTATCTGCATATCACCATTGTGTATTAAGGAAGAGTACTCTCAAGCTATTGCTTACCTCATAAAGTTGTTTCACCTTCTAATGCGTCCTGCGTCCTGCGTCCCCTCGACATCCTTGTTATCTTGAATCTGGAACAGGTAAGGGTATTTAGACTTCATCTGATCTTCTGCTTCCCAAGTAATTTCTTCCCTGTTCTTGTTCCTCCACAATACTTTAACGGAAGCTACATCCTTTGTTCTTAGCTTGCGGACTTGTCGATCTAATATAGTTACTGGCACTTTTTCATATGATAGATCCTCTGTAACCTGTACATCATTGATAGGGAGGACTCGAGAAAGGTCTCCAATACATTTCCTTAACATAGATACATGGGATACCGGGTGGACAAGTTCCAATTTGGATGGAAATTCTAACTCATAAGCAACATGTTCAATTCGTCGGAGAATTTTGTATGGACCGGTATACCTTGGACTCAACTTATCCTTCTTCCCAAAATGCATAACACCCTTCATCGGCGATATCCTCAGGAAAACCCAATCACCAACCTCGAACTCCAAATCACAACGTCGGACATCAAAATAAGATTTTTTTCTGCTTTGTGCCGTCCTTAGCCGCTCTTGTATCAGTTTCATCTTCTCAATGGCTTGGTGAATCAAATCTGGCCCATATAGTTCTGTTTCACTGACTTCGAACCATCCAAGTGGTGATCTACATCTCCTCCCGTATAGTGCCTGGTACGGGGCCATTTTAATACTGGAATGATAGCTATTATTGTAGGCAAATTCTATAAGTGGAAGATTGTCATCCCAATTCCCCTTGAAATCTAGAAAACATGCTCGTAGCATATCTTCAAGTGTTTGAATGGTACGTTCAGCCTGTCCGTCAGTCTGTGGATGGAATGTAGTGCTGAGATTCGCTTGTGTGCCTAAACCCTTCTGAAAAGACCTCCAAAATTTAGAAGGAAATTGCACTCCTCGCTCTAATATAATAAATATCGGTACACCATGAAGCCTAACAATATCCTTGATATACAACTTCGCATAATATTCAGCTGTGTAAGTTGTCTTAACTGGCATAAAATGGGCACATTTTGTAAGTCGATCAACTATCACCCATATGGAGTCAAACCTATGATAAGAGCGAGGCAATCTAATAATGAAGTCCATATTAATCACCTCCCATTTCCAGGTCAGAATCTCTATATTCTGAAGCAATTCACTGGGTTTCTGATGTTCTATTTTTACTTGTTGACAATTAGGAAACTAGGCTACAAATTCTGCAATAGACTTTTTCATGTTATCCAACCAATACTGCTCCTTAACATCATGATACATCTTTGTCGAGCCGGGATGGATGGAATATCAGGATTGATGAATCTCAATCATAATCTTCTCTCTCAACCCTGCCACATCATGCACACATAACCAGCCCCGGTATCTCAGTGCCCCATCTGCTCCGATCTCAAAAGCCGTAATTTTACACTGTTGAATGCTCTCTCTCAATTACTAAGGTAGGATCTTCATATTGCCGTGCTTTTACCTCGGTTACCAAAAATGATTCTGATGTATTCTGTACAGTAACCCCTCCTTCATCAGAGTCTAACAATCTAATTCTCATATTCGCTAGCTGATGAAGCTCATTAGTCAACCCACGTTTACTTGCCTCAATGTGTACTAAGCTTCCCATTGACTTACGACTGAGAGCGTCTGCCACAACATTACCGGGATGGTACAATATTTCAAAATCGTAATATTTCAGTAATTCAAGCCACCTATTCTTTCTTAAATTCAACTCTTCTTCTTGAAGATGTGTTGTAAATTCTTGTGATCTGTTTAGATGTCAACATGGACGCCGTATAAGTAGTGCCACTATATCTTCAAAGCATATATTACTGCAGCCAATTCCAAATCATGGGTCGGGTAATTCTTTTCATGCTTTTTCAATTTTCTTGATGCATAAGCAATCACCTTCCCATGTTGCATCAATACGCACCCCAAACCTATACCTGAGGTATCACAATATACCACATAACCTTCTATTCTTTCTGGGAGAGTGAGCACTGGCGCAGATGTCAATCGATTCTTTAACTCCTAAAAACTTCGTTGAAAGCGTCAGACCACTGGAACTTAGTAGCTTTCCTTGTTAACCTAGTCAATGGTGATGATATAGAGGAAGACCCTTATACAAATCGCCTATAATATCCTGCTAGCCCCAGGAAGCTGCAGACTTCTGATGGTATTGTAGGTCTCGGCCAATTCCTTATTGCATCGATCTTTTGAGTGTCAACACTAATACCCTCGTCAGATATCACATGGCCAAGGAATGCTACTGAGTTAGTATCGCCGGTCTGAGCTACCTGCTGTAGAACCATCTACATCCATATAAAAGATGTAGCGCCCCCGGCAAAAGGGACATTAGTTCCGTTGAATAGTACTAGTATGTATGAACAAAGTTTATTCCAAGTAGAATCAAACAGTACACAATTGGAAGACAGTTAGGGTAACCACACAAGTACCACACGGATATAAAGAAATTTACAAATGAAGATTCCACATTTACTCATTTCAATTATTCATCTATTGCGGTGCGCAACCCGATCCCACCGTGCATTCACATTTCACCCTTATTACCTCTCCACCCTTATTACTTCGTGTTGCAGCGCGCAACCCGATCCCATCGTACAATAAAATTTCACCCTTATTACCTCTCCACCCTTATTACTTCGTGTTGCAGCGCGCAACCCGATCCCATCGTACAATAAAATTTCACCCTTATTACCTCTCCACCCTTATTACTTCGTGTTGTGGCGTGCAACCCGATCCCACCGTACTACCTCATTTGATTGCAATAATAACCAACAATTATATCACAGGGATTGTCATCATCAAGAACATAAGTTCATATCAACAAACAATGATATGAAGTCAAGGCACAATAATCCTTACCAAATAGTAATTCACATATGGTGTTTCCATCATTATTTAACTCAATTAAATCAAACCACAGTTTCTTTTTATCATTGCCACACTCGGCCCTTAGCAATTAGATACCTTCCCACATTAGAGTACATTAACATTCTTTCGTTTAGTAGCACATACTGACATATTGACATATTCGAACATTTAACGAACCTTACACATGATAAGATAAGCACAAAGAATCACCCTTCACAACCGCAATTAGCATGGTAATCGACTAAGAAAATCAGAGGATGAAATATTACATCTCGACACAACAGGACATTCAATTCACATATGCTCAAGCAATAATTTCATACCGTGTGCTCGGACACCAACAAGGTGACTCTACAAAGATTAAAGTTAGCCATACATACCTTGAATCGGAATTCCCCTTTAATTTTCTACCATAATTCACCGGACCTTCTAGCACCTTCAATATAGTTCATAATGTGGAATAATTGAACTTAGAATTAGGAATAATGATCATGTCTTGAACTCACTCGAGCATTCTATCAAACACTAGGCGTTCCTTTAGATTAAATGGCCTCTTTTTAGTGAAAGATTACTCTAACCCATTTCCTTTTACTAGATTATGACTAGTTGGTTACATGAATGCAAGACTCCTACCCCCATCTTCATGAACTCACCTAACCATGTTTCATTTTAACAAAATCTGGAAATTAAGGTTGATGGGGTGGAAGCTTACCTCTTGTAGTAAAGAAAATGGTGTCCTACTTGATCAATTCCAGGCCTGAGTATGATGGAGGAACAAATTTGATGAAAGTTGGAACTCTCTCCTCTCTCTAATTTATGACAAAATAAGCTTAAAATGAAAGGGGTAAGCTTTTTAATGAACAGGGGATCGGGTATAAAATTAGAATTTTAACATTCTCGAAGCAGAAATGCGGTCAAGGATGCGATCACATTCCTATTATGCGGTCCGCATTCCTGTCGCATAAATGGCCCTCAAATGGGCCAAAAAGAAAAAGCAGACTGCCCAGGTATGCGGTCCGCATACCTGTTATGCGACCGCATAACTCCCTCCGCAAAAATCAAGGTGCCAGAATGCGAAATTTATGCAGCCCGCATTCGTGAAATGCGATCGCATTCTAGGCCGCATAGTTGTTCTCAAAATGGATAGCAAACTATCCAAGTGTGCGACCACTATGCAGTCTGCATACCTGATCTACAATCGCATAGTGGACAGTAGACCTGCACAAATCTAGAAAATTATATCTTCTAAGTCCCGGGGTACTTTTTACTCAAAAAGGGTCCGTTTTAAGAATTTCTACAGTTGTAACAACACGGGGACCTATTTGGGCATTATTTTTAGCCATGAAATTTTACGGGTCTTTACAATTGTGACTATAGAGCATTGTTTGTTCGTGCTGATAGCAAATGTCGATAAGTGTGATGATTTCGAGGGTTATGATTTTGAACATGTTCGTTCTTTGTTCCTGCATCCAAAAAGAATTGTGAGTTCTGTAGATAGGGGAGGTTGATTTGTGTGTCCACTGGCTTTACTTTCTTCGCTCTACTTGGTCTGATGATTCTGTTTGCGTCATTGGGGTAGCATTTTCTAAAAAGAGCTATATTTTGAAAATGTGCATGATTTTATAAGGACACAGTACAAAAATATATTTTAAGAAATTTAGATGAACCGGTGACCGTGACATGGTTCAAGACATTGCAACCACTAATGCTACAGAATTTTGAGGGTCCTCCTCAAAATTCTACCTCAATTGGATGGTTGATGATTCTGACCGTTGTACATGCTGCGATCGGCTGAAGTTGCTTCGGACTTTTGAGGGTCCTCCTCAAAATTCTGCCCTGGTTTCCAATTGCGAAGAAAATGAGATTTTTATTGAATTATGACTGAACCCATAGGGCTACCTACGTATACCCTCTTAAACGGGAATCAAGTGTCATAGTTCAATTTACATTATTGAAGAAAAGCATAGAAAGTTACATATAATATCGTTTGACTGCATCTGAATTTATTGGCTTTGGCCAAACTTCTCCGTCCATTTCTGCTATTATGAGAGCTCCTCCTGTCAATACTCGGTGAACCATATACGGACTTTCCCAGTTGGGAGAAAATTTCCCTTTGGCTTCGTCATGATGTGGAAAAATCTTCTTTAACATCAGCTGCTTCCGGTGTAAACTGTCTTGGCTTGAATCTCTTGTTGAATGCTCTAGACATTTTATTCTGATAAAGTTGACCATGACATATTACATTCATCCTTTTCCCATCTATGAGGGCTAACTTCTCATAGTGGCCTTTTATTCATTATGTGTCGCTGAGCTCAACTTCTTGTATGATTCTTAAGGAAGGGATCTCCACTTCGGCAGGATAACAACTTTCGTACCATAAACTAGTAAATAAGGAGTTGCCCCAGTTGATGTGCAGACCGTGGTACGGTATCCCAGTAAGGCGAATGATAATTTTTCATGCCATTGTTTGTGCTTTTCTATCATCTTTCTCAATATCTGTTTGATGTTCTTACTGGCGACTTCCACAGCTCCATTCATATGTGGTCTATAGGTTGTGGAATTCTTTTGCTTGATTTTGAAAGTATTGCACATGGATTTCATTAGATCACTGTTAAGATTGGAGCCGTTGTCGGTGATGATTGACTCCGGAACCCCGAACCGACAAATGATACGGTCGCGGACAAAGTCTGCCACGACTTTCTTAGTCACTGCTTTGTTTGATACCGCTTCGACCCATTTGGTGAAATAATCAATAGCTACTAGGATGAACCTGTGGCCATTTGACGTTGTGGCTCGATTGGTTCAATAATGTCCATTCCCCAGGTGATGAACGACCAAGGTGAGCTTGTTGCATTGAGCTCATTTGGGGGTACCTTTATCATATCTGCATGTACCTGACATTGATAGCATTTCCGGGCATATTGGATGCAGTATTTTTCCATGGTCATCCATAAGTAACCGGCTCTGAGTGTTTTCTTTGCTAAGACAAAAGCATTCATGTGTGGGCCACATGTTCCAGCATGTATCTCTTCAAGTAGTCTAGAGGATTCCTTTGCATCGACACATCTTAATAATCCCAAGCCAGGAGTCCTTCTGTACATGTTTCCTCCACTGAAAAAGAAATTATTGGACAATCTCCGGAGCGTGTGTTTCTGAGTGTGATTTGCAAGCTTTGGGTACTCCCTCTTTGACAGGTATTCCCTGATGTCATAGAACCATGGTCTTCCATCTGCTTCTTCTTCAACATGAGCATAATATTCCAGCTGGTTATGGATATTCACTGGAATAGGATCAATGAAGTTCTTATCTAGGTGTTGTATCATGGATGATAGAGTGGCCAATGCATCGGCAAACTCGTTCTGAACTCTAGGGACGTGCCGAAATTCGGTCTTTGTGAACCTTTTCCTCAATTCTTGCACATGGTGCAGATATGACAATATCTTGGAATTCTTGGTAGCCCATTCTCCTTGTACTTGGTGTATTAGAAGATCTGAGTCACTAATAACTAGTAACTCCTGGATACTCATGTCAATGGCCAAATTGATCCCTAAGATGCAGGCCTCATATTCTGCCATATTGTTGGTGTAGGGAAATCTGAGTTTGGCAGATACCGAGTAGTGTTGACCTATTTTCGATATCAGGACGACACCAATACCTACTCCTTTGAAGTTGGCTTCTCCGTCGAAGAACATTCTCCACCCGTCATAGGATTCTGCAATGTCTTTCCCTATGAATGACACTATTTCATCGGGAAAATACGTTTTCAAGGGTTCGTATTCTCCTCCCACGGGGTTCTCGGCAAGATGATCTGCTAGTGCTTGCCCCTTGACCGCTTTCTAAGTCACATAGACAATGTCGAACTCACTCAGAACGATTTGCCATTTGGCCAGTTTGCCAGTGGGCATGGGCTTTTGAAAGATATATTTCAAGGGATCTGTAAAGACCCGTAAAATTTTCTCGTTTTAAAATAATGCCTAAGTGAATCCTAGAGTTGTTTTTATTGTGGAAATTAAAAATAAAAAATGGACCTAAATTGAGTAAAAAGTACCCCGAGACTTAAAGAATTAAATTTCCAAAAAGTAGGTGTTATGCGACGCACTATGCGATCGCATAAAGTGTATGCAGACCGCATAATGGTCGCATACACGGCCAGATCACTGCCCCATTTGAGGTCAACTATGTAGTCCAATATGCTATCGCATTTCAGTTCTGCGGACTGCATAGCTGTCACATTGTTTCCTTTGATTTTGGGAGGAAAGTTATGCGATCGCATAACGTGTATGCGGACCGCACAATGGTTCGCATACCTGGGCAGTGCGTTTTGAATTTTGGCCCATCTTGAGGGCCATTATGCGGTCGATTCTGCGGACCGCATGTCAGGAATGTGCTCGCATTCCTGACCGCATTCTTGTGTCGGGCTCCTATTTTTCTAATTTTAAAACCCGACCCCAGTTCATTAAAACACCACTCCCCTTCATTTTTAACCATTTTCTGAACAAAAATACAGAGAGGGGAGAGAGGGTTGTTGAGACAGAAAGCTTCATCTCTATTAATTTGATTTTCAAAGTCACTCAAGCCTGGAAATTTTGAGTAATCCTCTTCTTCTTCATTCTAAGGGGTAATAATCCCCAACCCTTTTCGTTAGTTTTCAGGTTTTAAACAAATGGGGGTTCTCATGAAGTGATTCTTGAAAATATAAGTTGATACCTTGCATGAATGATCGTTACTTTCCATAATCTAGTAAGAGGAAGTTGGTTGGGGTAAAATTCGCTAATAAGGGGTTGGAAATCTAAGGGGTCACATAGCATTCGATAAAATGCTTAAAAGAGTTCAAATTGCATGCATGCTTTCCAGTTCTGAGTTGAATATGTTTAATTGCAAACTAGATTGATGGTACTAGCCTGTCCGGTGATTTGTGAGTAAAAGTTAAAAAGGAATTTCGACCCCAGGTATGTATGGCTAACTTTAACCTTCGTAGAATCCTCTTGTTGGGTCCGAGTATACGGTATGAGTACCTTGTTTGAAAATATGTGAATTGATTGTTCAAATGTGTTGAGACGTAAGATTCTATTCTCTGATCATCCTAGTTGATTGCTATACTACCGTGCTATATGAGATTGTGAAAGGTGTTTTGATGTGCCTGTCTTATTATGTGCAGAGCTCGTAAAAGCTCGAGGGTATTGATATGAAAGTATGTGTTAATAAATGAAAGAATGTTAATGTGCCCAAGTATGGGAATGTACATGATGGCTAAAAACTGTGTGTGGTGAGTAACGAAAAAGGGTATTGTGAAATGATGTAAATGAGTTGAATGATTATGGCAACACCGTGTACATGAATTACTGCTTGGTGAGATTCATTGTGCCTTGAGATCAAATAGCGAATTGTTGATATGAACTTGTGTTCCTTGAAAGGAAGAATTCTTGTGATTTGATTGTTTGTGGTTGCTGTTACAAAATATGATTGTCAGGTGGAATCGGGTTGCACGCCATAACACAAACTAATAAAGACAATGAGTTGTGAGGTAATAAGGGTGGCCGAGGTAATAAGGGAGGCCGAGGTAATAAGGATGGAATGTGATCATTATCACCATTGAAATGAAAATCTATGAAACTTGATGAGATGTGAGGTAATAAGGGTGGCCGAGGTAATAAGGGTGGTCGAAGCAACAAGGATGGAATGTGATCATTATCACTATCGACATGAAAAAAGAGAGATTGTGAAACTTGTTGATTTTGTTCCCTCTTTCCACGTGCATTGATTGATTGGTTCTATTAGTGTTTCTTACTTGTGTATTGTTTGATTGTACTTGGGATAAAGGTTGTTCATACATACTAGTACTATTCCACAATACTAACGTCCCTTTTGTCGGGGGCACTACATTTTCTTATATGAATGTAGGTGGTTCTACAGCAGGTAATTCAGCCCACCGTCAGTAGTGCCTCATCTCCTTTCTGTCAGCTGTTCTAGTGAGCCCCACTTCCTCCCGGGGTCACGTGTGGCTCATGTCGCCTTATTTTGAGTTTATGATGTAGTGTAAGGTATAGCCGGGGCCTTGTTGCCCGCAAGTAATATATAAGTCTTTTGTATTCATAGAGGCTCCATAGACATAATGTGGGGATTTTATATATGCATTTAGGGTGGTAAGCGCATGGTTTGGAATCGTGGTCCACGTTGTTAATGTTGCATGAAGTTTGTAAGACTTTGGTATCATGTGTTGGTAACGATAAAAAGTAGAAATGAATTCAAGTTGTAAGTTTATGCTTAAGTTATAAATGGCTATTTCACTTGAATAATGTATATTGAAATCACGGGGTAACGCGTGGGATAGGTAAGGCAAATCAGGTTCGCTTGACTGGGGTCACCCAGTAGAGTGTTGGTCGCGTCCCTCGATATTTGGGGCGTGACAAGATCCATCCTTGATATGAGATACGTTGTGTAGGCACAGTAGGTACGTTCCAGTAGATAATACCGTGCCTTATGTGGAGTGAACTTCTTACTCAGATAATAAATATCATGTTCCTTTCTTCCTGTCTCGTCATGCTGCCCCAAATTGCAGCCAAAAGCTCCATCTTATACCGCAAGGTAGAGTAGCAAGGGTCTACCTGGAATTGGCGGGACCAAGACTGGTGATGTTGACAAGTATTCCTTGATTCATTCGAAAGCTTTCTGACAATCATCGGTCCATTCGGTCGCAACATCTTTCTTCAGCAACTTGAAGATTGGTTCACATATAACCGTGGACTGCGCTATGAATCGGTTGATGTAGTTAAGGCGTCCCAGGAAACTCATCACATCTTTCTTGTTCTTTGGCAGTGGAAATTCTTGGATGGCTTTGACCTTTGATGGATCCAGTTCTATTTCTCGACGACTGACGATGACCCAAGTAATTTCCTAGTAGGAACCCCGAATGCACACTTCGTGGGGTTTAATTTCAAGTTGTACTTTCGCAGCCTGTCAAAGAATTTTCTCAAACCTGATGTATGGTCGATGGCTCTTTTGGACTTGATGATGATGTCAGCCACATACACCTCAATTTCTTTATGTATCATATCATGGAAGATGGTGGTCATAGCTCTCATATAGGTGGCCCCAACATTCTTTGGGCCGAACGAAATCATCTTATAATAGTAGACTCCCCACAGCGTGATGAAAGCCGTCTTTTCAGCGTCTTCTTCGTCCATCCAAATCTGGTGGTAACCAGCAAAACAATCCACGAACGATTGAAGTTCATGCTTTTCACAATTGTCAATCAAGATGTGTATGTTAGTGAGACGAAAATCATCCTTCAGACTGTCCCGGTTGAGATCCTTATAGTCGATACAAACTCTGACCTTTCCATATTTCTTGGGTACTGGCACGATGTTGGCTAACCATGTCGGATATTCAACTACCCTGAGAACCTTGGTGTTGATTTGCTTGGTAACTTCTTCTTTTATTTTTAGACTCATATCAGGCTTGATTTTTCTGAGCTTTTGCTTTACTGGCAGGTACATTAGACTGGTCGGTAACTTGTGAGCCACAATGGATGTACTTAGACCAGTCATGTCATTGTACGACCATGCAAATATGTCTTCATATTCTTTCAAGAATTGTGTGTATTCCACTTTCTCTGATGGCGATAGATGAATGCTGATGCGAGTTTCCTTGACAGTTTCTGAACCTCCCAGGTTGACTATCTTGGTTTCTTCCATATTGAACTTAGGTCTATTTTCAAAATAGTCAACTTCTCAGATAATTTCATCGGGTATGGTATCTTCTTCCTCTGAATCACTGTCCTTTTGTTTCATTGTCTCATTCCATGTGACAGTCATTGGAGATTTTTTTGGAAAATTCACGGAAAAGGAAATCATTAGCAAAATGAAATAAACAATGCTTGTTCAGCCTTGCTACTCCGGGACTCGCCGGACCCTGGATGGTCTGATAGTCCAATTCTTGAGGAATGATCTCTTACTCACAGCTTGGATGGTAGGGCCTTCCTTCTCCTCCTCCTCAACAATAAGACAATAGTCCACGTCACCATCTTCCAAGAATAGATCCTTCAAAGCTGCTAGATTTTCTTCTTCTTCTGACCCCGTATGATATCAGCTTGCCAGAAAGTCTGCTCCAAATGTGGTATATGTTGTTCCAATGGATAGTAGGGACCGCACTATGGTGGCGACCAGTCTTCGTGCTCCTTCCAAGTGTATTTGTATCCCTGCCCAAAATTTGTGCCATGGTGCTTCAACTGTACTGGTTTGGAAATCCCTAGAAGATTTTTCCCGAGTCCTCTGCCAGGCTTGTATCCACTCCAATTCAGTATGTTCTTGATCTTACTGTCCCACCATTTGTCTTTATCCACTGCATTGACCCGTTCGATGTGGTGGTAGGTTTCTCCACCCAGCCTTCTTCCACCTTCAATCACCGGGATGGTCTGGCGACCATAGATAGGATTGCTTCTATCTCCGTGGATGATCATTTCCTGGTGGTTACATTCAAATTTCACTACCTGATGCAATGTTGATACCACAGCCCCAGCGGCATGTATCCATGGGCTTCCCAACAACAGATTATAGGATGTCGATATGTCTATGACTTATAATTCAATTTCAAACCATGTAGGTCCCATCTGCAGACAAAGACTGATTTCACCAATGGTAGACCTCTAAGAACCATCAACAGCCTTTACATTCATAGATCCTTCTTTGATCTCCTGCAGTCCCTTGCCCAATTTCTTAAGTGTTGCCAACGGACAGATGTTGAGGCTAGATCCACTGTCGATCAGAATCCTGGTGATGAAGTAGTCCTCACATTGCACAGTAATGTGTAGTGCTTTGTTGTGACTTCGCCCTTCAGGCGGCAGCTCGTCCTCGTGGAAAGTGATCTTGTGACTCTCCAGCACTTGACCTACCATATTGGACATTTCTCTACTAGTTATGTTATTTGACACATATGCTTCGTTCAAAACATTCATCAACGCATTCCTGTGTGTCTCTAAATTCTGCAGCAATGACAGAATTGATATCTGGGTTGGAGTTTTGTTCACCTGATCGATGACTTAGTATTCCCTGGCCCGCACCTTCCTCTAAAGATCATCTACGCCTATCTCAATGACGGGTGGCCTGTTGGAAGCATTCTTTCTAGACTCTGCCAAGTGTTCAGGTGTGTAGACCCTGTGCAGCACCACCTTTTTCTATCTTGACTTTACTTTTCATTCTTGCTTCAGCTGTGTAATTCCAAGGTACGACCTTGTCGTTGAAAGGCGGCGTGGTTGACATTGTCACTGTGATTGGTGCAGCTACTTTCACTTGGTTCCATTTCAAAGTTGAATGGGAGTGACGCAGTTACCTCGACGTCTCCAGATGGCTGATTCTGAACAATGATGGGATTAAGAGTGACTGCTAGCTTCTTTGGGTTATCACCTTCTATGATTAACCCGATCGACCCCTCTGGGTCCGAATCTTCTTTTATCTCTATCATGTTGACACCCCTACAGTCCAGAAGCGGATTGTTACGAACATTGGGAGCAGATTCTTTTTCCTGGATGACCTTGTTATCGATCATAGACTGGATCTTATCCTTCAATGAGTGACATTCATTAATTGTATGCCCCTTCATGCCGGAATGGTATCCACCGGTCTTATTAGGGTTGACCCATTGGGTTGGAGTTTCAGGGGTTACAGCAGGGATAGGAGTGACATAACCACCAATTTTTAATCTTTCATAGAACTGGTCAATAGGTTCAGCAATGGCAGTGTATTGTTTAGGAGGTCCACGATTAAAGTTGGGTCAAGGTCTCGAAAAATTTTGGCGAGTAGGGGGCAATTAAAAGTGAGATGGCTAAGAGTTGTAGGTATGATAAACAGGAGCCGTTTAGGAATATCTGGGGGAAGTAGGCTGATTTGTAGGCGGTGGAGATGGCTGATATGTTGATGGAGGTGCTGATTGATAGGTGGACGAGGGTGCTTGATAAATGAGTGGGGAAGTTCTGTATAGCAACGGGGATTTGGGTCCCTGTGCAACCATTACCGTTCCTGCATCTTTATTCTTAGATATACCACGAGACTGCAAGGCTTTGTTGGTGGCTTGTAGGGCCTCAAAGTTAGTTACCATTCCACTCTTGATACATTCTTCAACTTTCTCACCCAACTTGATGATGTAATAGAATTTGTGGTTTTCCATCACCATTAGCCTCTCATAATACTGTAGGTCTTGCGCCCTGACGAAAAATTTGTTCATTTGTTCTTCCTCTAGGGCAGACCTGACCTTGGCTGCTTCAGATCTTCAATGAGCGGCATATTCACAGAAAGATTCAATGGGCTTCTTTTTAAGATTCTGGAAGTAGAATACGTCTGGTGCATTCTCCGTATTGAACTTGAACATACCCATGAATTTTGATGCCATACTTACCCAGTCGGACTAATTCTTAGGATTTTGGCTGATGTACCAAGATAAAGCATCTCATGTGAGCCTCCTCATGAACAATTTCATTCGAATCTTCTCGTCTCTTCCTACTCCAATCAATTTGTCACAATAGGTCCTCAGATGGACCCTGGGATCACCTGTACCATAAAAAATGTCGAACTTAGGAGGCTTGTAACCCTCCGGTAGTTTAACATCGGGTTGTATGCAGAGATCTCGTAGTTCAATCCTTTGACTCCCTTGCTTCCTTCAACGTCCTGAACTCGACTAGTCAGCTTCTTGAGTTCCTCGACCAAATTATTAATGAGCATATCCTTCTCACTGGATTCAGGTGTGTAAGCAATGTGTTGGGTGGAGTGAGGTAGAGTCTCCATGTATATGGGGTTGTTCTGATTACCTGCTGTTTTAGCATATGGGTGGCCACTTGTGGAGTCTTGTGGTTCGGGGATTATTAGAGGGGTATTTATTGGAGCGTGGAAAGTGTTGTGCTGGTGCTATGGTGGGATAATTTGTTTTTTCGGTGGAGTTGTATGATGATGAGTTGTGGGAGGGTTCTATTTTTTTGGGGTGTTCAGAAGAGGTATGGGATTTTGAATGACAACTGGGACACTGTGTGAGAAGGACAAATTTGCCAAGTTCCGGACATGCTCAAGCTCCCCTTGGAGTTTCAACAACCTTTGCTCGAGTTGTGACATAGCATAATTCTGAACCTGAGTACCTTGATATGTTCATTCCACTGGCATTGTGTTTTCTTGTCTGATGTTGCCCAAATCTTCCATTTTGCCTTTGCCTTTTCCTTCAAGTGGACTAGGAGGAGGAGGATGTGGAGGGCCCCTGGATCTTGTGTGATATGATAATGATGCCAGAATGCACGAACCAACCTTTGGGGAGGGGAATAATCAAAAGAGAAACAAAAACAAAAATAAAAAGTAGCCAAGTCAATAAAGATCATGAGAAAATATTGCAGTATTTAAACACATAGTGCGGGAATAAAAGTGTGTCCTAATTTGGGAGCCTCGTTGTGCCCGATGTAGGCCTAGCGACAAGTTTATTTTTGAGAACATAGATGCAAAATGCCTCATTTGATTAATGTAAAATAGACGAGTCCAAAACGACACTAAAAATAATGAGCAGGAAATAAATTCACTAATGGCACTTGGCCTTTTACATTGGTAAAATCAATGAAAAGGAAACCTAGATTACTTACTCCCCGAAGGACCTTCCCCAGGCTTGGTCTTCTTGGTTCTGTCAATCCGGTTCCCCAGGTCGTGCATGCCCAACAATAGGTATACCTTTGCTAGATGCCCTCCTTCGTTTCTTTCAGAATTCTGGCAGTCTGCGACCCTTTTCCTTGTCTTTGCTTCTAGCTCCATCAGACCCTGCTCCAAATATTCCAACCTTTCACTAGCTTTGATGGCCCTTTCTTTCCATTCATCGATCAGTTCCATTGTGTTGCTCCAGATGCTCAGCCTCAGACTCACGAAGCCTTTTGCACAGATTATTTTATTTCACCTGAGCCTCAGCCACTTCGTCTATGACCCTGTTTCTGCTGATGCCTGGCTCAACTATCCCTGATATTCTGTCTTCCAACCATGATAGGTAGAAGAGTACATTCCCTGCGTGGTATCTATCGGTCTCGATGGTGTCCTTTTCTACGATAACCTTCAGATTCCACAGATGCTGAGCTTCACATTTGTTCGGGATATCGTCGTGCTGAAAATCTGCCCTGTAATGACTCATTTTGGGACTCGCGGTGTAACTTTCTTTCTACCCGCCTGTCTCATGACCCTGATGGGAACATAGGCATATATGCCCCTTAAAACAATCAACACCAGGTGCGGAGCGTCCCTCGATATGATGATGAATTCGCTATTAGGGAACCATTCGAACATCCATTGAAACCTGGTCCTCGGTCAAATTATCAAAGAACTGCGCCCATTCTAGCATTTTCCGATTGAGCAAACCTATCAGGGACGTAGGTCATCCTCTTAGAGTGGTGGAAGGCTATATGATCATTCCAAGCCCTTCGTTGAAATTCCTGATGATATTGGCCTCTCTGGAGATGCTCGAATAACCAAACCTGTAGTAGCATATTGCAACCCTCAAAGTGTTTGGCCCCTTCTGGCAGTGGTCCAAGGCTCGATATATGTCTGCTATGATCATAGGGACAATGGTATATTCCCTTCGATCCCATCCATTAAGGTTTTGGCTACCATAGCCATTCTAGTGTGAATCCGGTCTCTTTTTCTTGGAAACACCATCAGACCCAGGAAGCACACGATGAACACGAAAACCCTACGGTGAATGTGACCTAAGGAAGTAATAGAGAACTTGTCGTGGAAGATACGATAGTATTTTCTATGGCCGTATCATTCATAGAGATAATAAAAGGTATGTAGGAATCTGTCAGGCACTCTAAACCATCGTTCTTCTTTAAACCCATCATTTGCAGGAACCCCGTAGCGGTACGGTTCTCCGGTTCCAACAAACCTGGACTGTTCCAAGGTAATTTCGCAAAGCCCCGTATCTCTTCCACGGGAGGTCATTTCTATGTTGCCAAAACGGAACACATACCTTTCTCTATCCCAGAACATAGTGGCTGCTTCAATCAACATGTTGTTTGGTTGAATATGCAATAAAGAGGGCATGTTCCTGAGGGCTCTCTTCACATGGTCTTTGTCACTGGTGAGAGGTCTTCCCACCATCCAGCAATAGTGGTGGTATTCTTTGGACCATGCCGAACCTGGGGACTTCATGCCTCATTTTTTGCAAAATAGATAGGTTAGACCCTTACCCCCGCCAGACTCGACTATTTATACACTTATGATTAGCATGTAAGAATTTAGTTCTCCAAATAAATGCATAGAACGTGATTGCGTCCGTTGGGATTATGAAAAACCCGGTGGACTTTTTGATAAGGTTGTCTTAAAGGGTTATTGTGCGGACGACACGCTAACCCGTCTAGGTTTGACCATGATGAACGCACAATATAACAGAGTAAGGTTTCTATAGGGTTTTAGATTGGTACCCTCAAGCGGACAACTTGAGGGGGAAAGGCACAAAACCATCGACTGCACCACTGATCAACTAGTTTTACCTTAATTAAGCCTTTCCGAATTTAGGGGTGGTATAAAATGGAAGAGCGCAAACACTCATCAACCGTTGCTATACGATTTGAATAGGCACAGGTGAATATGATGTTGTGCATGATTGTGCAACAATAAATGAGCAATAGAATCATGTTGTCAGGTATTTGCACGTTATGAAAGCGATAAATACAATAGTTATAATTGAAAAAGCAGTTACGAAGAAAAAAAAGAAGAAACATGTCAGTTTTGGTTCTGAAAAGAATAAATACTTGAAAAACATAATCAATTAATGTCACATAAAGGGGGGAAAGGGAAAGGTCGCAAGTATTAACAAAGTAAAGACAAGTTCACAAAGCAGTTTGAAATGGTAAAAGCCTAGATCATCCCCAGCAGATTCGTCATGCTGTCGCGCCACCCCCCTCTTTCATCCCCTCTTCGGGTCGGTCAGGGTATTCGACATTATTGGGACAACTCGTTTCCTTTTGTGAAAAGGATAAGGAATTGAAGAGTCGCAACCTAACGATTTTAAGGTGCGTTAAGTCACCTACTAAAGGTCATTTATAAACACAAATTAGATAACAAGAGATAGGGTAAGGGCTTGAAATTACTTCAAGGGGAAGGTGTTAGGCACCCCTTGAAGTCCACAGTTGTGGTTCCCGGCCAGACAAGCTTTGTGAATTTTAAAACAGTTAGCACATAAGAAAACAAAAAATAAAGGTAAATAAATAGAGATTTTGGAAAGATTCGCAGTCTAAGCAGACATATGTGCTAAAGTTTTAAAAGATTTAAAGCCTAAAAATACATATACAAGGTTTGAAATAGTTATGATCTAAACACACATATGTAAGAGATAGGGGGTCCTAAGTCGTTTATCCTATAGGATCACATCGGTACAATGCCCGGTAATCACTTCTCGGAAGAGGGGCTACACGTTGCATTAGTGCACCGGTCATCATATCCATATCTACCCTTCCCCACTCCTTAGCGATTATTAAAGCGAGTGTTGTTTAACGATCTCTATGCGTGCTGTTACCCGTCCCTTCTTAATGGCCCTGGAGGAATTTAGGACCTCTATCTATAGGCAGTTATAGACAGACCCCTAAGGTTGAAAGGAGAAAATACTAGGCGACATGCAAGAACAGATAGTATTTGAATATATAAATAGGAAAAAGCAATTAAGAGGCTCAGATTTACCTCCACAGATAATGCACATAGGAAGCACGTCTCAAACACAAACAAGGGTAGTATTATTAAGCATGATCCTAAAATATGATGTCTAAGTGAAAATCAGAACACAGAAGATATGAAGCTTCTATTTAATAAACACAGAAGCAGGACCTAATCAGTTTGCATATTGAGTTTCAAACCTTTTAACCATTAAGTAGTAAACACAAAGCAACAGTCTTCCAGTTTTTAAAGGGATTAATTACCTAAGGCTTGCCTTGGCGTGAGATTGTGCATAATAACTACCAGAATTGTTAAAAATAGTTTAGAAGTTGTTTTACCTAAAAGCATGTTGTTCTAGGTGTTGCAAAATACAGGGATTATCACCAGTTTATTTAAAACAGGATGATAAAATATGAGACTGTCTTATGTCCTTTTCATGCATCAGTAGTTTAACTAAGTGTGACTGGGTGATATCCTAAAGCATTATTTCTAAATGCACAGGAAGTTACATCATAATTTCAGGATGTGCAGGAGCAACATTTTTATGTTGATGCTATCATTTAGCCTAGAAGCAGAATTTCTAAGTGATAAATAGAGTCAAATGAGATGCTGAAGAAGAAACCTAAAACATGATATCTAATGCATGACATGCTTACAATGTATTGGTCCTAAACATGGATTCTAATGCACATATAGGAAATGTAAACCTAAGGCATGGTTTCTATCCCTTGATATTGATAACATATATAGCTACCCTTCCCTTTTCACTAGCCATCCCCAATATCTGTTTACAAATAATTATTACAGACCAGCTGAGTAAATTACATAAATAGATAAAGGAAAAGAAGAAGTTAAACTATAGGGAGCCTGAAAAACAGGCCCAGATACCCAGAACCTCAAGTGCTTAAATGTTTCATAGTTTTCTCATATCCGGGTGTGTCAGAGTTCCCTAAGGACCTCAAGGGATCCCGGGCAGTGCTCACACCCACATTTCATAACCATAATTGAGTAAGTGCAGTGTGGAAGGGCCATCCCTAGTGCACCAGAGTTCAGAGGGATCTCATAGGAATCCCAAGCCATACACTAGAGGGGCAGAGCCTAAGGACCTAAGAGTATAGTGAGAGTGCTTGACATAGTTTTGAAAAGGTTTTAATAGGAAAGGTAGCGTTTGGAAAAGACTTAGTTGAAACAGTTTTATAAAATATGAGAGTCATTTAGTTAAAAACAGTCTGTTGACAAGAGTAGGATAATTAACAAACAGTAGACTAATCATAGCACAAACAGATTCAGCACATTCAAATCATAGTCCTTCAATGGAATTGGGGATACACAGAGCACATAGTATACATGATCATAAAAGTTCTTGTAGGGGGGTTATGGGGATTAGGGGATAGCTAATGGTCTCAACACATCATGAATTCCAGAATCAACACAGAATCAGACAACTTAGGATACAAATTGTTTTGCCAAGAAAGGTTCATGCTAGAAAATACGTAAACATGAAATATAGCAGATCATAGTGGAACTTACTACAAGGGGGTAACATATTCATAAGCATACTGATCCTAAAGGGGAGTGGGGCATAACATAATATGCTAGATGAACAATGATGTAGAAATGTCAATTACATGTTGAACAACAAAAGCATAGATAGAAATAGATCAGAAACATGATAAACTGAAGCAGTAACAGAAACATGTTGGTTTTGGGACTTGAATTGAAATCAGAACATACCAGTAAGGGGATAGTAAACACAAAGTGAAGGATAGGAGAGCACAATAACTAGCCTTGACTTGCAGCCGGCTAATTAAGTGAAGGATAGTAGTATGTAAGTAACAAAGAAAGAAAGAGAGCAGAAAAGCTTTGATTATGAGAGAGATTTTTGAACTAATGTGTTCGTGTGTTGAGAGGTGAAACAGGGGAGTTTATATAGTAGTTTAAGAGTAGGACAAACAAGGTAAAAAGAAATCAGAAGCCAACAATTAAGGAAGTCACAGAATTCAATCACATACTGAGTTCGTAATAGACTCCTTTAATTAAGGGCATTTGACCAAACGGTAATAATCGGATTCAATTATGGTAAGAAGTTCAAATCAAACCAAATAAGGGAGTCAGAACATACTTCTTTAATTAAGGGAAATCGATCAAACGGTAATAACAGGGGTCTAATTAAGGAAAGAATCCCAATCATACCATGTAATGATATCACTAAGAATCCACAGTTATACAGGCAATTAAATAAGGCAGGGATGAATCAGTAAGGTCTTAAACAAGGAAACAACCGAGAATTATGCACATGAACTTTAACCGAGTGAATCAGTCAATCAAAATTTCACAATAATACTGATTTCTGGGAAGAAAGATATCAACTTCCTCAAATAGAGAATGGGCTAAGTAAAATTTCAGAGACATATAGAAATTAATCCAAAAAATTGACTCAGAAACCCTAATAGAGATTAATTAGTGTAAAAATCACAAAGCAATGAATTTGACTAAGAAAAATCGTGTAGGTCAAATATACAGAGTGAATCAATACAACTAGTAACATTGAAAAAACTCAGAATCGAAGCAAAAAGCGAAACAATGACACAAGTAACACGGAAAATGCAGAATCGAAGAAAAAACATAAGAAAAAATGGAGTTTTAGCATAAATCGACAAGGGTTTAGGCAAACTCAACGTAAATCAGTCAAAGGCACACAAGAACAGAAGATTAAACATTCAAAATCAGAAAACTTTTGGAGAAGATGATTTTCAGTAAACCCTAGTTTTAGGAAAATGGAAAGTCACTTGAAAAACCAGGAAACTTTCAAGGAAACATGCGAGATAGGTTCGATTCAACTGATTTGAGAAGATCAAAGATAGAAATTAGGGTTTTTGAGAAAATAGCATAGAGACAAAGACGAAGCTTAGAAATCCATAGGTTTAGGCAAAAGTAAGAAGATCTTACTAGAGATCGAACTAGAACGGCCTGAAACAGGCAATCAAAAGCCAAAGTTGTAAGTGGACTGACCATGGTCCCTTGAGGACTTTAGAGACAAGCAATACCGGCATAAGAGAGCCATGAAAGGCCTTAGGGTGGTGAGGAATCACCATGGTTGACGAGAGATGAGAGGCGACGAGGTGAGAGTTAGGATTAGGATTAGAGAGGATTTGGAGGGGAGAGTGAAGTGTGTCGGCGGAGAGGGTGAGTGAAAATGAGGGGGTTTGGGAGGTCGTTTGGGTTTAATTATAGTAAGGGGGATCTGGACCGTTGATAAAAAATGATCAACGGTCGGGATTTAATAAGAATTTGGGTCGGGTTAGGTAGGGGTTTGGTCTTGGGTTATATTGGGCTAGTGTATCGGGTATTTGGGCTAGCTAGTTTAGGCTAGAACCAAAATAAAAATGGCTATTTGTTAAATACCCCAAATAAATTGATTAAAAATAATTACTAATTATAAAAAATGAATTTCATGCATAGAAATGTTTTAAAAAGGGTTATTTAGTATTTGAAATACAAAAGACTAATTTTTGGTAAAAAAAAATACATAAATTATACGCATGGGCTACAAATGCAAAGTTATTGCAGTTGTAGCCAACAGGTGCCAATTTGGCTATTTATAGAATAATTGAACTTAATAAGACCACAAATAGTAAATTAAACCAAAAAATGTTTTTGAAATTATTTGTGATGCAATTTTGTAATTATTTACTGGAATAAAATACTGGGAAAATTAATAAAATATGTAGAAAATTGTGGAAAAATACCAATTGATGATAATGCATGATTTTGAAGTCATATATGCATTTTGAAATATTTTTTAAGAAAAATTGGGTATCAACAATAACGGGTACTTATACTTGATGGTAACTTTTTTCAATTGGCGGTAGTCAATACACATCCGCATAGTCCCATCCTTCTTCTTCACAAATAACACTGGGGCACCCCAAGGCGATACACTTGATCTGATAAACCCCTTTATCTAGCAATTCTTTCATAGCCATAAGTACGGTGGAATGGATATAGGTTGGGTGCCTAGAGCCAAGTCAATACAGAAATCAATATCACGCTCTGGCGGCATGCTTGGGAGGTCAGAAGGAAACACATCGACGAAATCTCGGACTACTGGCACTGAATCAATCGTCAGAGACTCTGCGGTGGTGTCCCGCACATAAGCGAGGTAAGACAACCAAACATTCTCGACCATACGTCGATCCTTCAGAAAAGAAATAACTCGACTAGATGCACTAACTGAAAAACCTCTCCACTCCGATCTCGGCAACTCAAGCATGGCTAAAGTAACAGTCTTGGCATGGCAATCTAGGATGGCATGATAAGGAGATAACCAGTCCATGCCCAGGATGACCTCAAATTCAATCATATCAAGTAACAAGAGGTCCGGTTTGGTCTCTAACCTACAAAACGTGACTACACATGACCGATAGATCCGGTTTACAACCATAGAATCGTCCACATGAGTGGACACATAAACAGAAGTATCCAAGGACTCACGAGGAACATCCAAGAAATGAGCAAATAGAGATGATACAAATGAATAGGTAGAACCTGGATCAAATAATACTAAAGCCTCCCTACTGCAGATGGAGAAAATACCTGTGATAATGACATCTAAGGCCAATGCATTTGGTCTGGCCAGAAAATCATAGAATCTAGTTTGAGCGCCGGCTAGCTGGCCTCTACCTGACTGGACCGAAGTTAGCTGAGCTCCCTCTGTCTAGCCTCCACATCTAGGGCGACCCCTACCCACCTATCCTGCACCTCCGAGTGACCGCACTGTTGGGGCTGTAATCATAGGCTGAGGACTCTGCTGTACTGCCTTGCCCCGGAGCCTGGGGCAGGTCTTCTTCGTGTGGCCTGGATACCCACACTCATAACAACCTCTTGGCACCATAGACTGTTGCCCTGAAGACTGGCCTTGGTGGTAGGAATACCCACCGAAGGAACCCTGAAGGGTTGGGGGCGGTATGAACTCTCTGGCATGGCACTAAAATAGGCGCTGGAAAAACCCTGATGACCAAAATACCCGCCGGAGGAACCTTGAATAGATGGTGGTCAATAAGAACTCTCTGGCATCACACTGAAATAAGGCCTCACTAGAGCACCTCGAGGAGGTGGTAGTGGTGCTGAAAATAGGGGCCTCTTGGGGTTGCCCCTCCCAAATTGACCTCTGCCCCTAGTCGGAGCACCTCTAAAATCCCCAGAAAACCGAGCCCTCTTATACTTTTGTCCCTGATCTCTACTCCTCAGACGATTGCCCTCAATCCTACGAGCGATCTCTACTACTTGCTGATAAGGAGTCCCCATCTCCACATATCGGGCCATGTTGCCCCAAATTCAAGAGTGCAACCCAGCTACAAACCCCGCGTTCTCTCCACGTCAGTAGGAAGTATCATAATTGCATGACGAGACAACTCAGAAAACCTCGCCTTGTAGTCAGTCACTGAAATGTGACCCTGCTCAAGCTGCTCAAACTGGTACCGCAGCTCTTCCCTCTCGGAGGGTGGAATATACTTGTTTAGAAAAAGCTGTGTGAACTGCTCCCATGTGATAGGGGGAGACCCCGCTGGTCTGCCTAGAACATAAGACTGCCACCACCTACGTGCCCTACCCTCCAGCTTAAAAGTGGTGAAGTCAATCACATGAGACTCCAATATCCTCATGTTGTGCAGTCTGTCCCTGCACCTATCAATGAAATCCTGAGCATCCTCATGACGCTCACCCCCGAAGGCAGGAGGGTGTATTCTAGTCCATCTATCTAATAACTTATGCAGATCATCGTCTATCGCTGGTCTTGGCTCAGGTACTACTACTGCAACTCGTTGGGCCCCGCCTGCGGGTAGTATACCCAGAGTATGATAAACCACAACTGCATAATATGGGGCCTGGGCAATAGGGGTCTATGCTCCCCGTCCCTCCTGGGATGTGGCCGAGTCCGCTGGAAATAAACCAACCTGGGTCATAGTGTCCATGAACCGCATCATACGACCCATGACCTCCTGGAAGCTCGGCGCTGTCATGAAATCCACCGGGGCAGGATCTGCTACGGGCACCTTGCTCTGCTCCTCAATGATAGGATCCTCTACTAGACCCGTTGGCGGTGCAACTGGGCAGCTCTGGGATGCCCTCGTCCCCTACCTTGGGCCGGTGCCCTCCCCTGAACTCTGCCCAGGCCTCTAGCAATGGGGGGAGCAACTTCTCGCGGGTCCGAAACATCAGTCGTACGCATCCTCACCATCTGTGAGAGAATAGAAGAATGAAATTTAGTATACCATCAACTGCACAATAGCAGATGAATAAAGAGTAATTTCCTAACTCCCTATAGCCTCCCGAAGATAAATACAGACGTCTTCGTACAGATCAGCAAGAATCTATCAGATTTGCCCATTACTTGTGAGATCTACGTGAACCTATTGCTCTGATACCATGTTGTCACGACCTAAATTCCATTCTAGGTCGTGATGGCGCCCAACCACCAAAGTTAGGCAAGCCAACACTATTTATCAAGTGAATCACATCTTATTTTATTAATGAACTTCCCAACAATATCTTAATTTAAATTACCAAGCATATAAAAATACGAAAGCAATTTAGATTTAAATGATAAAAGGACTCAAGTCTAAATAATTACATCCCCAAAAGAATAGTCCACCAAAGTGTGTGCCAGGAACTAGTGTCACAAGTGTTTGGAAATCTAGTGGAATGAGCAAAAGTATAAATCTACTCCACTGAAATAGAATAGACATAATAAGCAAAAGAAAATATTCCAACGCGCTGGAGAACAACATCGGGATAAGCATCTCACCGTGGAATCTCTGCCTCAGTATCAAGAGCGTGATCCGGACTGGTAACCAGATGTACCTACCTCAGAACCTGTACAATTAAGTACAGAAGCGTAGCATGAGTACATAAACATTAAGTATCCAGTAAGTATACATTCTAACCTCGAAGAAGTAGTGACGAGGGGTCAACTTGACACTTACTAGGGCCAAATAGTATACTTAAACATGTGACTAAGCATGAATATCAAGGCTAAATAGCAAAAAATAACAAGCTTTTCCATAAATACAAATGTACATAAATTCCGGTCATTTCAGTTGACAATTTGTATTCAATTGAATTTTAGGCAATTCAAGTCACAGTAGTGCCAAGAAAATAGCATGTGCAGATAATGTCGTGTCTTACGACCCGATCCAACATAATAATAAAATGTGCATTGCCGCAGGGTCGAACGGCGCAAACCATAGATGTATCTCTTACCCCTCTCGCGAATCATACATGCGACGCGATCAAATGTAAATACACACATTCAAACAATCAATCAAGAATTCACCGGGGAACATTTATCCAAGGAAAAATCAATCTTTTTTTCACGATTAAGAAAAAAAATGAAGTTTAACTTATTTAGAAATTCCTTTAATAATTTGATATGATCTAAGCAATTTAAATTTGTCAATAAGGTTACAAATATTTAAAGTATAGCATGCTTTGGGTCCTACACTACCCGGACTTAAGAACAGTAGTAGATACGTACGGACCCTCATCACCTCATGCGTACGTAGCCCCCGCACAAATAGTAGCACATAAATAATCATTTCACCTATGGGGACAATTCCCTCTTACAATGTTAGAAAAGAGACTTACCTCATTCCGAGCCTACTTCCAACTCAAGAATGCTAGACTGTATTAAATTGACAAGAGGATATCTCCCCAGACAGTGTCTTGAGCATCACATGATCTTGATAGAACCAGAAAACATAAGTTGCCAAAACAGCAAGTAGATGAATGCAGGATATCACTCTAGATGAACAGACTAGACCACAGTGATACCCTAGGTCAACATTGGTCCAATATTCACATTCTTATGAGGCTATTATGATAGACTACTTTCGTTCACCTAAAAAAAACCATCATAAGGCCACACATAGCTGTTTTTCAAATTTCTAACTTAGGCAGACATATCAACATAATAGGGTAGCTATACTATTAGGAAGACCATTTAAATCAAAAAGGGATAATAGGAAAATTGACATAATAGTTTGAACATGGAACTTTCTCTACAATGGGCGATAGGGAGGTTTAAAGGACATTATTGGATCAGTAAAAAACTAGCAGGCAAGTGCAGATGAGTGTAGGCACAAGCATAGCCATCAATCATATTCATTCATCACAATATGAAAGAATTTAGATGTCCAATGCGATAGAGTTCAGGAGATAGCAAAGGGACATAGAAAATTGAAACACAACAAGTGAGAAGGTTCAGGTTCATCACATGGTTTGAAACCACAATGATTGACATATATGAGTCGCTAAGTACACACAAGAAGACTGTAAACTAAGGTCATCAAAGCCAACAAATCAGATATAAGAGTTGTAATGAGAACCAATCATTGAACCAAGACAAAGCAACACAACTTCATAGGCATGTAGATGAAGGCAGTATATTACTGAAGATTTGAAGTCTTAGCAGAACATCAAAAGGGTTTAAAAAGCATGATTCAACTGACTTAGCATACATGACAATGTTTATGTAATTATTTTTTGATTTACATAATATTATTAACATAACATTTGGTTTATTAAATCATGAAATACTTACCAAGACTCAGTCACGAGAGAATATTAATACATAACACCTCCAACTAGCTAAGTCATGATAGATAAAGTTCATTAACAACACAAGTTTTATAACAAGACTAAAACAATATAGCTTAATAAGAAGATCTATGAATTAGTATTAACTATAGCGTACAAATACAGGGAATAACAAGTACAACATATATCTTAGATAACAGATGATTAACAAGGAAAACATTATGAACATAGAATTGCACAATTAAAGTTAGATAAGGAGGGGGTCAGTGTACACTAACCTTCTGCGGGGCAGCAAATTAAGTTGAAGTAGTTCAAGGGCCGTTTAGGGATCCAAACTCAAGAAAAATCACAATAGTTGAACTCAAACCGAAGAATGAAAGAGAAAGGAAAATACAAAAATTAGAGAGTATCACTGGACTTAGTGAGAAAACCTTAAATTTTAACTCTTGCCTTTCTTCTTTTGGTGTTTTTGACAGTATTTGATGAGTGTGAAGACATTGAATGCCCTATTTATAGTGGCCTTCAAGCCTTAGGGTTCCGATTGATTTCAAACCGATAATGGAGAGTGACGATTGTACGAATGATGATAGCAATAGAGATTAAAAAGAGATGAAAAAGAGGGGAAAAGTGGTATAGGATTTACCTGAGCACGAGGAGAGGAAAAGTCGATTGTTGAGGCCATCGAACCGTCAGACAAAACCTAATGTATAGAAGTCACTGTGTTTGGCCTCTGGATAAATAATAATGATAGTGATGTCGATGGCACGGTCATGCATATCTTGATTTGAAGGAACGTAGGACAGACAAATGAAATCTTAATATTTACCTTTAGGTCTAGGGTTTTTGAGGTTCGTAATTCAAATTAAATCGATTAGATGGAAGGGAAGCCATCAAGATTTGCGGTTGGCAAGGGAAAATGGATGATTTAGGTAACCTTGCACAGATTTGTGCAAGGTTTGAGATTGATGGAAGTCGGGGTCTTGAGAGAAAAGAGAGGAAAGAGGAAAAGGGGGAGGCAGGTCTCACGGAAGAATGATTAGGGTTAGTGGGCTATGGTTAGTTTAAAATGAGAGATAAAATCTGGGTCGTTGGATTGTTTGATCAACGACCCTGATTATTGGGGAAATAAGAATTACCAAAAGTTTTTTATTATGAAAAAGGACTGCCATTGGATTCCTGTAATCCAATGGTGAAGATGAAGTTTCACCAGGAATTAAAATAAAGGGAAAATGGAGATTAATTACGGACCATTGATGAGTTGGATCAATGGCCATGATCCATATTTTTCTTTTTCTGTGAGTGTTAAAGATGGGCGAATGGCATGATGCCATTAGCTCAAAGCAGAGGGCACGCATCACCAACATGGAATAGGAAGGGTAGGTATGGACCAGGTCAGGGGTTTTTGGGCTTGTGTATTTTGGCCAAAACAGCTTAAATGGATTTTAACACATAGCCACATTGATTTTAGTTGATTAATTGCAAATGTAGACTTTTGATCTTTTAACCCTTCAAATTAACTTAATTAATACTAAAGAAATCAAATATAATATACTCATCAAATATATTATTGATTACTATAACTAATTATTAATTGTTGTAATATTTTATTTATTGAATTATGAAACTAATATTTGTTAATTAAAGTAAATAAGGCAATATAATTATAAATTAAAGACTAGTTCATTAATTGAATTGAAAAAACTTGTTTATTAAAATATGAAGGTTATTTTAATAGTTCAAAATAGTAAGAGTAACATAATTATAAATATTTAATATCAAATTTATATTAATTCAACAATATTAATTTTGAAAGTATTATATTATTTAAATATTAGGGAAATAGGTGGTTTACAACATTCATTGCTAATTAATAAAAATATATAATTTATTCTAAAATAAAGGGCCAAAATTGTTCGTCAAAAAGCACGACTATTATTGAGGGGTGTGTCATTCGGTTAGAGTTGATCTTATTCGCGTTCTAACGTGTTCCATGTGTTAGTCTTCTATGCTACGATGAATTTTTAGATTATTGACAATTTCACTCATGACGCGGTTCTGTTTGGTCCATGTGGCGGAATTAGAGCGGGATGGTGTCACGACTCTAGTTCTCCTCCGTAAGATGTCGTGATTATACCTAGTCTCTAAGTCTAGGTAAGCCTAACAACATGCGGAAATATCTGAAATATCAAATAAAATCTCAAATGCTCAACATATATATAGAATAAACTTCGATGCTCAACATATACAGTTTCTCCAAAACCTGGTGATATCGAGTCACAAGCTCTATAACGGTATCATAGTCAACCCTATACAACTATAGCTAGTAGAACAAGGAAAATATAAAAGTAGATAGAGGGTGGCTTCGAGGCCTGCAGACGCTGGTAGGTGTACCTTGAAGTCTCCTCACATGGACTCAACTCACTGATGCCTGGACTGGTAAGAGGTACATGGATCTGCACAAAAAGATATGCAGAAGCATAACATGAGTACACCACAATGGTACCCACTTAATACCAAGCCTAACCTCGGTAGATTAGTGACAAGGTCAGGTCAAGGCCCTAGTGGAATAAATAAAAGACTGAACAAGTGTAAGGTAGTGTAATAATGACAATAATCAAATTGAAACAAAAAATAGCATATCAAGGTTAGCTACGCAGAACTAAAGCAATTAGTGCAACACATAGAAAAACAATTAATAATATGCTATGGAAACAACAACCAAAGACAAGTGAAAAATGGAGAAATTCCAACAAGAGTCACTGCCGAGGTACCGCCTCATAGTTTCAAATCACAAGAATAAATCACAATCTTTCCTTATATCATCGCGTGAGCCTTTAAATTAATTATTTTCCCGAAATAGCATCTCGTATTTTAGCCCACTTTATCACACCACATGAATTCAAGTAGTTCCCCTACTAGCCACACGTATCAAGCCAACCTTTTCTCACCACATGCGTTTCAACCCCAAAACCCTATACCACCGCATGTGTATCAATATCACAATGTATCACAAATCACACCTTAGGTGCCCAATATCACAACTTGCCAGAGAAACCAAACAAGATCAGTATTTTCACAATGAAGGGCCCATGGCTCAACCATAATTTAAAAATGAGTCTCAACAATAACAACTAGAACGAGCAAATAAACATAATGGTATTGTATATGGCTAAAATCAGAGAGCCCGATTTTAGAATCATTAAGGCACTCAAAAGGCTCGAAGTAGTTCGAGTTTTGGCATCGAGGAGGCATGTCGAGGATTCTTGACCTCGAGGCAGTGCAAGTCAAAGACCAACCTAAAAGGCACATGGTTAAAGCTGACCAAGTACGCAAAATAGTACAAGGCCATACCGTGGCATTAAATGGATGTACTAGCCACCTCTCGTTGTAATAATTAGACATGTACTATGTTGGGATTCCCTCCCCCCTTATATAAGGGATACCCTTGTCATTTTGTAAGATACATGATATCAATACAAGAACAAGAACATTATCTACAATTGTTCCATTGATTTATTGCATTTCATTTATAGTTTTCATTAATTATTCTTCATTTATTACTAGTTATTGATCTTAAAGAGGCCATCTTAGAGGCCTCCAATATTGTTGTATCCTCTTCGGACGACCTCTTTCAAACCCTCAGGCTCGACCTCGAGGCCTATTTCGACCTAGCGCGAGACTCCGTGTCTCAACCGCTCGGTTTGCACAATCTCACTGTTCTTTGCTCTTATCTCATTTTCTCACTTCTCACTTAGCATCTATTTCCTAAACAAATGGTATTAAAATAGATCACGTATTTTTAGAACCACAAAATCAAGTATAGTTGTAATTACCATTTTCAAGGTAAACAGTTTGGCGCCCACCGTGGGGCTAAAAATAATAGTGATTATTTTAGTGCTGGTTTTCTAAAAACACTAGTTATTCTTTACACTTTTTCTTGTCTGAGAATCTTCAATTTCAGGTCAGAAAATGTCTAAATCAGTGAACACACATGAAAACAACAGTCCTGCGGATCATGGAGAGAATGGCGTAGCTATTTTAGGTGTCGGTGTACCACTACAAATCCTTGAAGGGGCACCAGTGCAAATTCCCGTCGATAAAGGCTCACGCAATACTCAACACGTCGATGTAAGCTCTCATACAGATGGAAGTGTGCGTGAAGGAGACCAGCGTGAAGCATAGGGAACTACTGCTCAAAAGGAAAGAGAAGTTATCCTTCATGTCATTTTTGAGATGTTGCAAGCACAACAAGTGGCTATTTCTCAGCTACAAAGCCATAATAGAACCCCAAGCACAACACTACCAAAAACGGCTCCTCGAGTCGAACAGGCACCAGAAAGGTTGAGCAATAATGGGTCAACAGCCGACCCCGCTATTATGAAGATGCTCGAGGACGTCACAAAGAGTATTGAATCGGGCGAAAAGAAGATAGAAGCTAACGATAAAAAGGTGGAGACCTATAACTCGAGGGCCGATCAGATCCCGGGCGCACCCCCGATTCTGAAGGGTGTAGATCAAAACAGTTTGTGCAAAAGCCATTCCCATCAAGTGTATCCCCGAAGCCCATCCAGAAGAAATTCAGAATGCCCGATCACCCGAAGTACAATAGGACCTCGGACACCAATGAGCAAATTAATGCTTACACTTGTGCTTTGAAAGGGAACGACCTAAGAGATGACGAGATTGAATCTGTCTTATTGAAAAAATTTCGAGAAACAATATCCAAAGGGGCCATGATGTGGTATCATAACCTGCCCCCAAACTCAATAGATTCATTTGCCATGATGGAAGACTCTTTTGTGAAGGTGCATGTTGGTGCCATCAAGGTCACTACGAGGAAGTCTGATGTCTTCAAACTCAAACAAAGAGAGAATGAGATGTTAAGGGAGTTCGTATCCCACTTCCAACTGGAACAAATGGAATTACCACCGGTCTCCGATGATTGGGCAGTACAAGCCTTCGCCCAGGGCTTGAATGAGCGAAGCTCGATAACTTCAAAGGAGTTGAAGCAGAACTTGATCGAGTATCCTGCCGTAGTTTGGGCGGATGTGCACAACAGGTATCAGTCAAAGATCAGAGTCGAGGATGACCAATTAGAAACCCCATCGGGCTTGGTGTATCCCAGCAGGCTCTTGGCAATGGAATCGAGGTTCCCAGAAAGAAAGCCGAGGCCAAGGAAAGAAAGGTATCAACCGTATATAAAAAATCGGAGAAGTATCCCGAGGCATAACACACCTCGGAGTGATCAAAGGATGGACCGAGGCCAGAACCCTCAGGGACTCGTGAAAAAAGAAGGATTCGATAGGCACGCAGGGCCGGTAGAGGCACCCCGGCTATCTGAGTACAACTTCAATATTGATGTATCAGCCATAGGTAGAATCAAGGACACCAGGTGGCCAAGACCCGTACTATCAGATCCTTTGCAAAGGAACCCTAACTTGATATGTGAATATCACGGTATGCACGGTCATAGGACCGAGGATTGTAGTCAACTTCGAGAAGAGGTAGCCCGACTGATTAGCAAAGGGCACCTTCGAGAGTTCCTCAGTGACCGAGCTAAAAACCAATTTCAGGAAAGAGAGGCAACAGGAAAAATGAAACTGGAGAACCAGAGAACGGCATCCACACGATTATTAGAGGAGTAGACATCCCCCAAGGACACGTTTTCAGGAAAATAAAAGTATCCATCACCAGGGAAAAGCGAACTCGGAGCTACATACCTGAAAATGCTCTTTCATTCAGTGAAGAGGACATCGAGACCTTGTCTCAACCTCACAATGATAACTGGTAATTTCTTTTCTTTTGAATAAATTTCAAATTAAATGTGTGCTCGTGGATCCAGGTAGCTCGGCCAATATAATCAGATAGAGGGTGGTACAGCAACTCGGATTGCTCGACCAGATCGTGCCCATATCTCGTGTCCTCAATGAATTCAACATGGCGAGCAAAACAACAAAAGGGGAAATCATCGTCCCAGTCAGCGTGGCCGGTACAATTCGATGACATGAGATACAATGCATTGCTTGGAAGGCTATGGATTCACAATATGAGGGCGGTGCCATCAAATCTTCATCAAATGATGAAGTTTCCTACGAAGGATGGAGTAAAATAGTATATGGAGAGTAGCACACAGTAAAACAAATGTTCGGAGTGCACGATGTGGCACCGACGCCAACACCTTCTACATCGAAGGAGCCAAAAAACAAGCAAGTAGCCAAGTAGCTATCACACACTACACCCTCGATGAACGAATAAAGGATCGTGTCGCGTCCTCGGAATGAGTAACTGAAGCATATCGGGGCTTGAACGCCACCAGAGTTAAGGTACAATCCTCTCCCCTTTTGTTCACATTCTACACTAACCTATGTGCAGGTGTTTGATTGAGAGGAATCGAAGCATCCTCCAGCTTGAAGACCTTAGGTTTTAAAGCATGTGTTGCGCTCTTTTTCCCTCACGTCAGATTTTATCCCAAATGGGTTTTACCGACAAGGTTTTTAACGAGGAAACATCTATATGCTACCTAAGGAGAACTCATCAAGTATTCAAGGCTTCTCTTGGATCAACCTCAAATACTAAGGGGTATCCCCCCGGGAGATCACCTCCTCGAAGAAACTGAAATATTCCAAAGACGGTCTCGACAAGAGAACAATGTATAGGACCAAACAGTTGAATGAACCGTGTCCACATAGAACAATCGAACCCTCGATGGTGAAGAAATGTATACTTGTATGAAGTAATCGAAGGAGAATCTTTTATTATCAAAATACTTCGCGCGTCAAAGAAGTTTGCTATTTTCACACCAAACGGCCCCAGGGCCAGAAGTTTCCCAAAGACTCGGGGACTGTCCTCGACAATCACCCCATCAAGTCATCAAAAACACAAATCCATAAGACCTCAAGGCCGAAACTTCAAGTTCATAAGCCCTCCATGAGGCACCAATGTAAGCCCTCCATGAATAAACATCAAAACTTTACTGTCCTCCATGGTCGGCTCATCGAGCTACCTAATTTAAAACCGTAAGACCTCAGGGCCGACAGCTTCAAGTTCGTAAGCCCTCCATGAGGTAATATCAGCAATCTAAGCCCTCCATGAGGCAGTATCAACAACATAAGCCCTCCATTAGGCAATATTAACAACATAAGCCCTCCATGAGGCAATGCCAACAACATAAGCCCTCCATAAGGCAATATCAACAATCTAAGGCTTCAACGAGGCATGCTTAAACTTTTAAGCCCTCAATGAGGAAACGGTAAAATTGTAAGACCTTAAAAAAGGCATAATCCTGACTAAGGACTGTCCTCGACAGTCACCCCATCGAGCCATCAAAAACTCAAAGTCATAAGACCTCAGGGCCGGCAACTTCAAAATCATAAGACCTACATGAGGCACTAATGTAATCCCTCCACGAGGCAACATCAAAATTGTAAGACCTCAAGCAAGGCATGTAAAATTTTTTTGTAACGACCCGACCGGTTATTTTGCGTTATCGGACCCCGTTCCCCAAAATGAAAATTCCCATATCGGCTTTTTATGATTTACAACATGTGGGAACTGGTGGTCCGGCATTCGGAGGTGTTTCGAGTGCTACACGAACAATTGGTTCCTTAAGGATGGCCTTTAAGGCCAAGTTTGACTTCGGTCAACATTTTGGGTAAACGACCTCAGAATCGAGTTTCGTCGGTTCCGGTAGCTTCGTGTGGTGACGCGGGAACGTTTCGGTACCCGATATTGAAATAAGAAGTTCCTTAAGTTCCTATTGTGGTTTTGGATGTGTTTTTGTGTTATTGAAGTCAGAACGGAATTTTGAGATCGGGAATAGTTCCGTTATGTCATTTATGACTTGCCTACAAAATTTGGTGTCATTCCGAGTAGTATAGGTCGGTTCGACGCGTTGTTAGTGAAGTCAAGAAAACTTAAAGTTCCTAAGTTTGGTTCATGGGGTTTTGAGGTATGATTTTGAGTTTTAGTGTTGTTTTGAGTGTTCCGAAGGCTCGAGCGAGTCCTTATTATGATTTGGGACTTGTTGGTATATTTGGACGAGGGCTTGGGTGGGTCTAGGGGCCTCCCGGGCACCCAACGCGGCTAAAAACTAGCTAAAACAGCTGTTGGTGCACCTGTTCTAGTGTGACCGCAGGTGCGGGACCGCTCCTGCGGTCCCAAGCATCGCAGGTGCGACCACAGGTGAGGTCCCCCTTTCTCGCAGGTGCGGACAAAAGTCTGCAGGAGCGGAACCGCTTGTGTGGCCATCCCTCCGTAGGTGCGAACCCAACCCTTCTTGTCCACTTCCCCAGGTGCGAGCCCCGGCTCGGAGGCACGAGACCGCAGGTGCGGTCCCCGAGCCCAGGCAGTATATATTCTTTGGAACTCGGGATTTCACCCCATTCATTCATTTTCCTCCACCATTAGAGTCTTGTGAGCTTGGGGAGAGCACACCACGACCTAGATACTATCAAGGTGAGTTAATTCCACTTCAACACTAGTTTAATTCATGATCTTCTAGTTAAATTAACTACTAAATCATTGAAAATTCAAGAATTGGGTAATAATTTAGGGTTCTTGAGAAATTGGTGAATTACCCATTTATTGCTATAGATTCAAGTAGAAATCATGTATTAACGATCCTTAGGCTTCAGGTGAGCGATTCCTCCGTGAGTTTTCGGAATTCGAGCGTACGGGCCTGAGGTTGGATTTTTGGAAATCTTCAAGAATGTTGAAAATAAATAGGATGATTTCCCTACCTTGAGCATGCAATTATGTCATTGTACCGTATTTGTCTAGTTGCGAGTCCTCGGGTGTAGAGTTCGGAGTTCGAGCGCATCCTTGGTCTGACGGGTAGATTCGACACGAGGTGAGTCTCCTTTCTAACCTTGTAAGAGGGAATTGTCCCCATAGGTGTTATATATGCTGTGTGTAATTGTTTTGGGGGCTACTTGAGTACAAAGTGACGAGAGTCCATACGTGGCGACAATCATGCTATGTCGGGTAGTTTTAGGGCTCACACGCATGTCTCTATGTGCCTTATATGTATCTTTGGGTGTTCTTTGAGCTGCCTATTGCTTTTAAATTGATATGGAAACGTGGAAAGTTCATCTTGAACTCCCAGTTGATCAATCCCTATTACATGTATAGCCCCTACTAAGTTATTGATATGTCGGTATATACATATGTACGTATGAGAGTCAGCACTCAAATCACATGTATGATTCGCGATCGAAGGAAGCTTTATGATAAATCGGTATAAGTGGTGTCAACACTCAAATCACATGTATGATTTGCGATCGAGGGGAGATTTATTGTAATTATACATATGTGTCAGCACTCGAATTGCAGGTATGATTCACGATTGATGGAAGATTTATGGTAATTGTACATAAATATGTTAGCACCCGAGTCGCAGGTATGATTCGCGAGGGGGGGAAGCTTTACGTCCATTCAGTGTCTAGATATTTCCTTATGACTTCGGCCGGTTGTCTTACCCTGGTGTGTGCTTGGCTATTTGCTACTGTTTTCATTGATATTGACTTGACAGATATTTGGGGGGAAAAGGAAAGTGTACATTGTTGATTATTTTCAATAGTTTCCTAGATTTCTGTATTTGATAGGTATCTGGTGCTTACTGTCTCACATGTCTACAACATTTCAGTATATCCTGTTTTGTGTTACTATCGTTGGACCTTAGTGAGTGTCAAGTCGACCTCTTGTCACTACCTCTTCGAGGTTAGGCGGGATACTCACTGGGTAAATATATATTTATGTACTCATGTTGCACTTCTGTACTTAATTGTACAGGTTCTGAGGGTGATGCTTCTGGTTACTCGACCAGAGCTTGACGTATATTCGGGACCTGAATCCACGGTTAGCTGCCTCCCTTGGCGATTCTCAGCAGTTCTATAGATTTATCTTTTGTTAATTTCTGTCTACTTCTCGCAGACAGTAGTACAGTTTGTATAATCTTTTGTATATTCTACTAGTTTGCATGGTGACTTCAGACACTAGTTCCTGGCACGCACATAGTAGACTCTTTATTTTGGGACCGTATATATATTGGATCACGATCATTTGTGGTTGTATTTACTTAATTTGGTTAATGTTTCCTCTTTTATTTAAATGATGTAAGATTAAAACTTTGCGGAATATGTGGGGTTGGTATGTTAAATAAGGATAATCTCACTAGTAAACAACTGTTGGCTTGCCTGACTCCGGTGTTGGGCGCCATCATGACCTGTGTTGGATTTTGGGTCGTGATAACATGGTATCAGAGCACTAGGTTCACGTAAGTCTCGTGAGTCACGGTCAAACACAATAGAGTCTTGCGTATCGGTGCAGAGATGTCTGTACTTATCTTCAGGAGGCTATAGGGTGTTAGGAAACCTCTCTTTGTTCTTATTCTATTGTGCAGTCGATGATTTATCAAATTCTTTCTTCTGTTCTCTCATAGATTGTGAGGACGCATGCATTTGATGTTCCAGACCCGGGAAGGGCCGCTACCCCCGCTGGCAGAGGCTGGCGGATGGCACTGACCCGTGGTAGGGGACGAGGGCGTCCCAGAGCTATTCCGGTCCCGCCACTAGAGGACCCTATTATAGAGGAGCAGGATGAGGTGTCTCCAGCAGATCTTGCACCAGTAGACTTTATGACGGCGCCGGGCTTCCAGGTAGTCATGGGCCGCATGATGATATTTATGGACACTATGTCCCAAGCTGATTTATTTCCAGCAGATCCTGCCACTTCTCAGGCGGGAGGGGGAGCCTAGACCCCTATTGCCCAGGCCGCAGGACCAACAGCAGCATTACATCACACCCCGGGTACACAGGCCGTGGGTGGGTCCCAGCCTGTAGTAGCAGCACCGGAGCCCAGACCAGCTGCGGATGGCAATCAGTAGAAGATGTTAGACAGATGGACTCGACTGCGCCCTCCAGTCTTCGGGAGTGAGTGAGGTGAGGAGTCCCAGGACTTCATTGATAGGTGCAGGGATAGACTATGAAACATGGGCATCCTAGCGTCCCATGGAGTGGATTTCACCACATTCCAGTTAGAGGGCAGAGCTCGCATCTGGTGGCAATCTTATATTCTCAGCAAGCCAGTAGATTCTCCTACTGTCACTTGGGAGCAGTTCACACACATGTTCTTGGACAGATACATTCCACCCTCTGAGAGGGAAGAGATGCAGGGCCAGTTTGAGCGGTTAGAGTAGGGGCAGATGTCCGTGACAGATTATTAGGCCAGATTTTCAGAGCTGTCACGCCATGCACTTGTGATATTACCCAGCGATGTTGAGAGAGTGCGGAGGTTTGTAGCAGGGTTGCATCCAGGTATCAGCTCGTAGTAGAGATTTCTCGCATGCTCGAGAGTTATCGGTCGAGGAGTAGGGAGTAGGGGCAGCAGGATAAGGGGGCCAGATTCTCTGGAGATTTCAGAGGCGCCCCAGCTAAGGGAAGGGGTCAGTATAGCAGTGGTCAGCCCAACATGCCTTTATATTCAGCACCTCCACCACCTTCGCGAGGTGTTCCAGTGATGCCTCATTTCAGCCCCATGCCAGAGCGTTCCTACCGTCCTCCAGCCATTCAGAGTTCTCACAGTGGGTATCCCAGTCATCCGAGATCCTCTGATCCTTATTTCAGTGCTATGACTGAGGGCTCTCATCGCCTTCCGGCCATTCAGGGATCTTCTTCGGGGCAGCAGGATATGTCACCTGTGAGATGTTACTAGTGTGGGGATCTAGGCCATGTGAGGAGGGCTTGTCCCAGGTTTCGGGACAAGACAGGTCGGCAGGGGCCATCCTAGAGGTGGAGGACAGTCAGGGGGAGGTCAGGCAACTCATGTTCCCTCCGGTGGGGCTTAGTCTTCAGGTGCTCCAGCCAGGTTCTATGCTATTCCGGCAAGATCAGATGCAGAGGCCTCAGACACCGTGATCACATGTATTATCTCAGTATGTGGTAGAGAGGCTTCAGTATTGTTTGATCCAGGATCCACTTATTCATATGTTTCAGCCCTATTTGCTCCTTTTCTGGATGTTTCTCGTGAGTCCTTTGGATCTCTTATATATGTGTCCACTCCTGTGGGCGATTCTCTCATGGTAGACCAAGTGTATCGGTCTTGTGCGATCACCTTATGTGGGTTCGAGACCAAAGCTGACCTTTTATTGCTCGACATGGTTGATTTTGAGGTTATTCTAGGCATGGATTGGCTATCTCCTTATCATGTCGTGCTTGATTGCCATTCCAAGACAGTTACTTTAGCCATGTCCGGGTCGCCTAGGCTGGAGTGCAGGGGTTCTTCAGTTAGTGCAACCAACCAGGTTATTTCATTTTTGAAGGCTCGACATATGGTCGAGAAAGGTTGTATGGCCTGTCTTGCGTACGTGCGGGACACCCCCGCCAAGTCTTCGACAATTGATTCTCTTCCGGGCATGCCTCCTGACCGTGATATTGATTTCTGCATTGATTTAGCTCCAAACACCCAGCCTATATCCATTCCTCCGTACCGTATGGCTCGAAAAGAGTTGAAGGAGTTGAAGGAACAGCTTGAGGAGTTGTTAGATAAGGGGTTCATCAGACCGAGTGTATCGCCGTGGGGTGCTCCCGTTTTATTTGTGAAGAAGAAGGATGGATCTATATGCTAAATTCTCCAAGTGTTAGCTTTGGTTGGATTTCGTGGCATTATTGGGGCATGTGGTATCCAGAGAGGGTATCAAGGTTCATCCTCACAAGATCGAGGCAGTTCAGAGTTGGTCGCGTCCTACTTCAGCTACAGAGATCAGGAGCTCTTTGGGCCTAGTAGGCTATTATCGCCGATTTGTGGAGGGTTTCTCTTCTATTGGAACTCCATTGACTAGATTGACTCAGAAAAATTCCCCGTTTCGATGGTCTGACAAGTGTGAGGCGAAGTTTCGGAAGCTTAAGACGGAATTGACCTCAGCACCAGTTCTAGTATTGCCTTCCAGTTCTAGGATGTACACAGTATATTGTGACGCTTCACGCGTTGGCTTAGGTTGTGTATTGATGCATAAGGGGAGAGTTATTGCTTATGATTCACGCCAGCTAAAGGTTCATGAGAAGAATTACCCTGTGCACGGTTTGGAGTTAGCGGCGATTGTTCACGCTCTTAAGATTTTGAGGCACTACTTGTATGGAGTGTCCTGTGAGGTTTATACAGACCACGTAGCTTGCAACACTTTTTCAAGCAGAAGGATCTTAATTTGAGGTAGCGCAGATGGCTTGAGTTGTTTAAAGATTATGATATCACCATTCTTTATCACCCGGGCAAGGCAAATGTGGTAGCTGATGCTTTGAGCAGGAATGGGTAGAGTATTGGTAGCTTGGCTTATATCTCAGTCTTTGTTATTGGGGGAGATTAAGGCCCAGAAGTTCTATGATTCGTGCTTAGCAGAGCTTCGGAAGACAGTGGTTCAGGGTAGGCCAAGGAGGCTACTATTGGCGAGGATGGTGTTCTGAGACTTCAGGGCCGCTTATGTTTTCCTAATGTTGATGGCACGAGGGAGAGGATTCTAGAGGAGGCACACAGTTCTCAGTATTCTATTCATCCTGGTGCTACGAAGATGTATCGTGACTTGAAGCAGCATTTCTGGTGGAGGCGGATGAAGAAGGACATTGTGGGGTATGTGACTAGGTGTCTTAATTGCCAACAGGTGAAGTATGAGCACAAGAGGCCAGGAGGCTTACTTCAGCAGATGCCCATCCCTGAGTGGAAATGGGAGCGCATCGCTATGGACTTCGTGGTTGGGTTGCCTCAAACTTTGCGGAAGGTTGATGTGGTTTGGGTCACTGTGGATAGATTGACCAAATCGGCCCATTTCATTCCTGTAGATACTACATATACTTCTAAGAGGTTGGCCTAGATCTGCATTCGGGAGATAGTCTGGTTGCATGGTGTGCCGGTATCCATTATATCAGATTGAGGTCCTCAATTTACCTCACACTTCTGGAGAGCATTTGCATAGTGAGATGGACACCCAGATAGACCTCAGCACATCATTTCACCCTCAGACTGATGGTCAGTCAGAGCATACAATTCAGATATTGGAGGACATGCTCAGGGCATGTGTGATTGACTTAGGAGGCCAGTGGGACTAGTTCTTGCCTTTGGCCGAGTTTGCTTACAATAATAGATATCAGTCCAGCATTGAGATGGAACCATTTGAGGCTTTGTATGGTCGGCGATGCCGTTCTCCTATCGGGTGGTTTGAGCCTGGCGAGGCTAAGTTATATGGCACCGACCTGGTGAGGGATTCCTTAGAGAAGGTGAAGTTGATTCAGGAGAGGCTCCGTACACCATAGTTCAGGCAGAAGAGTTACGCGGACCAGAGGGCGCGTGATGTATCGCTTATGGAGGGAGAAAGGGTCATGTTGAAAGTCTCTCCTATGAATGGTATTATGAGGTTTGGGAAGAAGGGAAAGTTGAGCCCGAGGTTTATTGGTCCATTCAAGGTGTTGAGGCGAGTTGGGGAGGTTGCTTATGAGTTGGCCTTGCCTCCCAGTTTAGCAGGAGTTCATCCAGTTTTTCATGTGTCCATGCTCCGGAGGTACCACGCCGACTTCTCTCATGTGGTTGATTTCAGCACTATTTAGTTGGATGAGAGGTTGGGCTACGAGGAGGAGCCAGTTGCTATTATCGGTAGACAGGACTGCCAGTTGAGGTCCAAGAGAGTTTCTGCCGTAAAGGTCAAGTGGCAGGGCCACCCAGTTGAGGAGGCGACCTGGGAGTCCGAGGAGTACATGCGGAGCAGATATCCACACATATTCAGCACTTCAGGTATGATTCTAGACCCGTTCAAGGACGAATATTTCTTTAAGAGGTGGATAATGTAACAACCCGATCAGTCGTTTTGCATTATCGAACCTTGTTCCCCTAAATGAAACTTCCCATAGCGGCTTTTTATGATTTACGACTTGCGGGAACTGGTGGTCTGGGATTCGGAGGTGTTTAGAGTGCTACAGGAACAATTGGTTCCTTAAGGATGGCCTTTAAGGTCAAGTTTGACTTCGGTCAACATTTTGGGTAAACGACCTCAGAATCGAGTTTCGTTGGTTCTGGTATCTTCCTGTGGTGATTTTAGACCTGGGCGTATGTTCGGAATGGGTTTCTGATGACCCGGGAGCGTTTCGGCGCCCAATATTGAATTAAGAAGTTCCTATTGTGGTTTTGGACGTGTTTTTTTGTTATTGAGGTTCGAACGAATTCCGAGACCGGTAATAGTTCTGTTATGCAATTTATGACTTGCCTGCAAAATTTGGTGTCATTCCGAGTAGTATAGGTTGGTTCGGCGCGTTGTTAGCGAAGTCTAGAAAACTTAAAGTTCCTGAGTTTGGTTCATGGTGTTTTGAGGTGTGATTTTTAGTTTTAGTGTTGTTTTGGGGTGTTCCAAAGGCTCAAGCGAGTCCGTATTAAGATTTGGGACTTGTTGGTATATTTGGGCGAGGGCGAGGGTGGGCCCAGGGGGCTCCCGGGAACCTAACGGGGCTAACAACCAGCTAAAATAGTTGCTGGTGCACCTGTTCCGGTCGGACCGCAGGTGCGGTTGCCCAGTCGCAGGTGCGGGACCGCTCCTGCAGTCCCAAGAATCACAGGTGCCACCCCAGGTGAGGTCCCCCTCTCTCGCAGGTGTGGACAAAAGTCCGTAGGAGTGGATGCTGGTGCGGCCATCCCTCCCCAAGTGCAAACCCAGCCCTTCCTGTCTAGTTCCGCAGGCGCGAGACCGCAGGTGCGGTCCCCGAGCCGCAGGTGCGGAATCCTTGTAGGCCAGGCAGTATATGTTGAAACTCGAGATTTCACCCCATTCATTCATTTTCCTCCACCATTAGAGTCTTGTGAGCTTGGAGAGAGCACATCACGACCTAGCTACTGTCAAGGTGAGTTAATTCCACTTCAACACTAGTTTAATTCTTGATCTTCTAGCTAAATTAACTACTAAATCATTGAAAAGTCAAGAATTGGGTAATAATTTAGGCTTCTTGAGAAATTGGAGAATTACCCATTTATTGCTATAGATTCAAGTAGAAATCATGTATTAACAATCCTTAGGCTTCGGGTGAGCGATTCCTTCATGAGTTTTCAGAATTCGAGCGTGCGGCCTCGGGGTTGGATTTTGGGAATTCTTCAAGAATGTTGAATTATTGAATAAATAGGATGATTTCCCTACCTTAAGCATGCATTGATGTCATTGTACCTTATTTGGCTAGTTTCGAGTTCTGCAGTGTAGAGTTCACAGTTCGGGCGCATCCTTGGTCCGAGGGGTAGATTCGACACGAGGTGAGTCTCCTTTTTAACTTTCTAAGAGGCAATTGTCCCCATATGTGTTATATATAATGTGTGTAATTATTATGGGGGCTACGTGCGTACAAAATAATGAGAGTCCGTACGTGGAGACTATCATGTTATGTGGGGTAGTTTTAGGGCTCACACGCATGTCTCTATGTGCCTTATATGTATCTTTGGGTGTTCTTTGAGTTGCCTCTTTTAAATTGATATGAAATGTTGAAAGTTGCACTTGAACTCCCAGTTGATCAATCCATGTTACAGGTATAGCCGATACTAAACTATTGATATGTCGTTATATATATATGTACGTATGAGAGTCAGCACTCGAATCACAGGTATGATTCATGATCGAGGGAAGCTTTATGATAAATCGGTATAAGTGTGTCAGCACTCGAATCGTAGGTATGATTCGCGATCGAGGGAAGCTTTATGGTAATTGTACATAAATATGTCAGCACCCGAGTCGCAGGTATGATTCGCGAGCGGGGGTAGCTTTACGTCCATTCAGTGTCTAGATATTTCTTTATGAATTCGGCCGGTTGTGTTACCCTTGTGTGCGCTTGGCTATTTGGTACTGTTTTCATTGATATTGACTTGACAGATATTTGGGGGGAAAAGGAAAGTGTACATTGTTTATTATTTTTTGTACTTGCCTAGATTTTTGTATTTGATATGTATCTTCTGCTTACTGTCTCACATGTCTACTGCATTTCGTTATATCCTATTTTGTGTTATTACCGTTGGACCTTAGTGAGTGTCAAGTCGACCTCTCGTCACTACCTCTTCGAGGTTAGGCGGGATACTCACTGGGTACATATATATTTATGTACTCATGCTGCACTTCTGTATTTAATTGTACAGGTTCTGAGGCTGGTGCTTCTGGTTACTCGACCAGAGCTTGAGGTATATTCTGGACCTGACTCCACGGTGAGATGCCTCCCTTGACGATCCTCAGCAGTGCTATGGAGTTATCTTTTGTTCATTTCGGCCTACTTCTCTCAGACAGCAGTACAATTTGTATAATCTTTTGTATATTCTACTAGTTCGCATGTTGACTTATGACACTTGTTCCAGGAACGCACATAGTGGACTCTTTATTTTGGGACTGTATATATATTGGATCACGATCATTGTGTCTGTATTTACTTCAGTTGGTTAATGTTTCCTCTTTTATTTAAATGATGTAAGCTTAAAACTTTGGGGAATATGTGGGGTTGGTATGTTAAATAAGGATAATCTCACTAGTAAACAACTGTTTGCTTGCCTGACTCCGGTGTTCGGCGCCATCACGACCTGTGTTGGATTTTGGGTCGTGATAACATGCTATCAGAGCACTAGGTTCACGTAAGTCTCACGAGTCACGGTCAAACCCAATAGAGTCTTGCGAATCGGTGCGGAGACGTCTGTACTTATCTTCAGGTGGCTATAGGGTGTTAGGAAACCTCTCTTTGTTTTTATTCTATTGTGCAGCCGATGATTTATTAAATTCTTTCTTCTATTCTCTCATAGATGGTGAGGACGCGCACATCTGATGTTCCAGACCCGGGAAGGGCCGCTACCCCCGCTGGCAGAAGCTGGGGGAGGGCACCGCCCCATGGTAGGGGACAACTGCGTCCAAGAGCTATTTCGGTCCCGCCACCAGAGGACCCTATTATAGAGGAGCAAGATGAGGTGCCTCCAGCAGATCCTGCACCAGTAGACTTTATGACGGCACCAGGTTTCCAGACAGTCATGGGCCGTATGATGAGATTTATGGACACTATGTCCTAGGCTGATTTATTTGTAGCAGATCCTGCCACTTCTCAGGTGGGAGGGGGAGCCCAGACCCCTATTTCCCAGGCCGCAGGACGGACAGCAGCATTACATCACACCCCGGGTACAGTGCTTGTGGGTTGGGCCCAGCCTGTAGTAGCAGCACCGGAGCCCAGACCAGCTGCGGATGGCAATCAGCAAAAGATGTTAGACAGATGGACTCGATTGCGCCCTCCAGTCTTCCGGGTGAGCGAGGTGAGGATGACCAGGACTTCATTGATAGGTGCAGGGATAGACTACACAACATGGGGATCCTAGCGTCCCATGGATTGGATTTCACCACATTCCAGTTAGAGGGCAAAGCTCGCAGGTGGTGGCAGTCTTATATTCTCAACAGTCTAGCAGATTCTCCTACTGTCACTTGGGAGCAGTTCACACACATGTTCTTGGACAGATACATTCCACCCTCTGAGAGGGAAAAGATGTAGGGTCAGTTTGAGCGGTTAGAGAAGGGGCAGATGTCCGTGACAGATTATGAGGCCAAATTTTTAGAGTTGTGACGCCTTGCACTTATGATATTACCCACCGATGTTGAGAGAGTGTGGAGGTTTGTAGTAGGGTGGCATCCAGGTATTATATCCACCATGGCTCGAGATGTGGAGATGGGTACCCCTTATCAGCTAATAGTAGAGATTGCTCGCAGGATCGAGGGTTATCGGTCGAGGAGCAGGGAGCAAGGGCAGTAGGATAATAGGGCCAGATTCTCTTGAGATTTCAGAGGCGCCCCAGCTAAGGGCAGGGGTCAGTATAGCAGTGTTCAATCCAGCATGCCTTTATATTCAGCACCTCCACCACCTCCGCGAGGTGTTCCATCAAGGCCTCATTTCAGCGCCATGCCAGAGTGTTCCTACCATCCTCCAGCCATTCAGAGTTCTCACAGTGGGTATCCCAGTCATCTGAGATCCTCCGATCCTTATTTCAGTGCTATGCCTGAGGGCTCTCATCGCCCTCCGACCATTCGGGGATCTTCTTCGGGGTAGCAGGATATGTCACCTGTGAGATGTTACTAGTGCGGGGATCTGGGCCATGTGAGGAGGCCTTGTCCTAGGTTTCAGGGCAAGACAGTGCAGTAGGGTTATCAGCCTATGAGTTCAGCACCAGCAGTAGCGCCATATGATTTCAACACCAGCAGTGGAGGTAAGGTTGGTAGGGGTTGTCCTAGAGGTGGAGGCCATTAAAGGGGAGGTCAGGCAGCTCATGTTCACTCCGGTGGGGCTCAGTCTTCATGTGCTCCAGCCAGGCTCTATGTTATTCCGGCCAGATCAGATGTAGAGGCCTCAGACGCCGTGATCACAGGTATTATCTCAATATGTGGTAGAGAGGCTTCAGTATTGTTTGATCCAGGATCCACTTATTCATATGTTTCAGGCCTATTTTCTCCTTTTCTATATATTTCTCGTGGGTCCTTGGGATCTCCTAAATATGTGTCCACTCCTGTGGGCGATTCTGTCATGGTAGATCGGGTATATCTGTCTTGTGTGATCACCTTCTGTGGGTTCGAGACCAGAGCTGACCTTTTATTGCTCGACATGGTTGATTTTGAGGTTATTCTAGGCATTGATTGGCTATTTCCTTATCATGATGTGCTTTCTTGCCATGCCAAGACAGTTACTTTAGCCATGCCCGGTTCGCCTAGGATGGAGTTGAGGGGTTCTTCAGTTAGTGCAGGAAACCGGGTTATTTCATATTTGAAGGCTCGACATATGGTCGAGAAGGGTTTTATGGCCTATCTTGCGTATGTACGGGACACCACCGCCAAGTCTCCGACGATTGATTCAGTGCCAGTGGTTCGATAGTTTGCAGATGTATTTCCTTCGGATCTTCCGGGCATGCCTCCGGACCGTGATATTGATTTCTGCATTGATTTAGCTCCAAACACCCAACCTATATCCATTCCTCTGTACCGTATGGCTCAAAAAGAGTTGAAGGAGTTGAGGGAGAAGCTTAAGGAGTTGTTAGCTAAGGGGTTCATCATACCGAGTGTCTCTCCGTGGGGTGCTCCAGTTTTATTTGTGAAGAAGAAGGATGGGTCTATGCGGATATGTATAGATTAACGCCAGTTGAACAAGGTTACCATTAAGAACAAGTAAACCTTGTCGTGCATCGATGATTTGTTTGACCAGTTGTAGGGTACTCGTGTGTTTTCTAAGCTTGATTTGCGATCGGGGTATCATCACTTGAGGATTCGGGCTTCAGATGTTCCGAAGACTTCTTTTCGTACGAGATATGGCCATTATGAGTTCCTGGTGATGTCCTTTGGCTTGACTAATGCCCCAAAAACATTCATGGACTTGATGAATAGTGTGTCCAGGCCGTATATAATCATTCCTTTATCATTGTCTTCATTGATGACATTTTGATTTACTCAAGTAGCCTGCGGGAGCACGAGAAGCATTTGAGAGTTGTGCTCCAGACTTTGCAAGAACAGAAGTTATATGCTAAATTTTCCAAGTGTGAGTTTTGGTTGGATTCCGTGGCATTATTGGGGCATGTGGTATCCGGAGAGGGTATTAAGGTTGATCCTCAAAAGATCGAGGCAGTTTAGAGTTGGTCGCGTCCTACTTCAGCTACAGAGATCAGGAGCTTTTTGGGCCTAGCAAGCTATTATCGTCGATTTGTGGAGGGTTTCTCTTCTATTGAAGCTCCATTGATTAGATTGACTCAGAAGAATGCCCCGTTTCGATGGTCTGACGAGTGTGAGGCGAGCTTTCAGAAGCTCAAGATGGCATTGACCTCACCACTAGTTCTAGTATTGCCTTTCAGTTCTGGGATGTACACATTATATTGCGATGCTTCACACATTGGCTAGGGATGTGTATTAATGCAGGAGGGGAGAGTTATTGCATATGCTTCATGCCAGCTAAAGGTTCATGAGAAGAATTACCATGTGTGCGATTTGGAGTTGGCGGCGATTGTTCACGCTCTTAAGATTTGGAGGCACTACTTGTATCGAGTGTCCTGTGAGGTTTATACACACCACCGTAGCTTGCAACCCTTGCTCAAGCAGAAGGATCTTAATTTGAGGCAGCGCAGATGACTTGAGTTGTTGAAATATTATGATATCACCATTCTTTATCACCTGAGCAAGGCAAATGTGGTAGCATATGCTTTGAGCAGGAATGAGTAGAGTATGCGTAGCTTGGCTTATATCTCAGTTTCTGTTATTAGGGGGGATTAAGGCCCAGCATTTCTATGATTCGTGCTTAGCAGAGCTTCGGGAGATAGTGGTTCAGAGTAGGTCCAAGGAGGATACTATTGGCGGGGATGGTGTTCAGCGACTTCAGGGCCGCTTATGTGTTCCTAATGTTCATGGCCTAAGGGAGAGGATTCTAGAGGAGGCACATAGTTCTCGGTATTCTATTCATCCTGGTGCTACGAAGATGTATCATGACTTGAAGTGGAATTTCTGGTGGAGGAGGATGAAGAACGACATTGTGGGGTATGTGACTAGGTGTCTTAATTTCCAGTAGGTTAAGTATGAGCACCAGAGGCTAGGAGGCCTACTTCAGCAGATGCCCATCCCTGAGTGGAAATGGGAGCGCATCGCTATGGACTTCGTGGTTGGGTTGCCTCGGACATTGCGGAAGGTTGATGCAGTTTGGGTCATTATGGACAGATTGACCAAATCGGCGCATTTCATTCATGTAGCTACTACATATACTTCTGAGAGGTTGGCCTAGATCTACATTCGGGAGATAGTCCGGTTGCATGGTGTGTCGGTATCCATTATATCAGATCGAGGTCCTCAGTTTACCTCACACTTCTAGAGAGCAGTGCATAGTGAAATGGGCACCCAGATACACCTCAGCACAACATTTCACCCTCAGACTGATGGTCAGTCAGAGCGTACAGTTCAGATGTTGGAGTACATGCTCAGGGCATGTGTGGTTGACTTCGGAGGGAGAAAGGGTCATGTTGAAAGTCTCGCCTATGAATGGTATTATGAGGTTTGGGAAGAAGGGAAAGCTGAGCCAGAGGTTTATTGGTCCATTCAAGGTGTTGAGGCGAGTTGGGGAGGTTGCTTATGAGCTGGCCTTGCCTCCCAGTTTAGCAGGAGTTCATCCAGTTTTTCATGTGTCCATGCTCCGGAGGTACCACGCCGACTTCTCTCACGTGGCTAATTTCAGCACTATTCAGCTGGATGAGAGGTTGGGCTACGAGGAGGAGCCAATTGCTATTATTGGTAGACAGGACCGCCAGTTGAGGTCCAAGAGAGTTTCTGCCGTAAAGGTCAAGTGGAAAGGCCACCCAGCTGAGGAGGCGACCTTGGAATCCGAGGAGGACCATCACTTCAGGTATGATTCTAGACCCGTTCGAGGACGAATGTTTGTTTAAGAGGTGTAGAATATAACGACCCGACTGGTCGTTTTGCATTATCGGACCTCGTTCCCCTAAATGAAACTTCCCATATCGGCTTTTTATGATTTATGACTTGCGGGAACTGGTGTTCCGGGATTCGGAGGTGTTTAGATTGCTACAGGAACAATTGGTTCCTTAAGGATGGCCTTTAAGGCCAAGTTTGACTTCGGTCAACATTTTGGGTAAACAACTTCAGAATCGAGTTTCGTCAGTTCCGATAGCTTCGTGTGGTGATTTTGGACATGGGCGTATGTTCGGAATGGGTTTCTGATAACCCAGGAGCGTTTCGGCGCCCAATATTGAAATAAGAAGTTCCTTAAGTTTCTATTATTGTTTTTGACGTGTTTTTGTGTTATCGAGGTCTGAACGGAATTTCGATATCGGGAATAGTTCCGTTATGTCATTTATGACTTGCCTGCAAAATTTGGTGTCATTCTGAGTAGTATAGGTCGGTTCGGCGCGTTGTTAGCGAAGTCAAGATAACTTAGAGTTCCTAAGTTTTGTTCATGGGGTTTTGAGGTGTGATTTTGAGTTTTAGTGTAGTTTTGGTTGTTCCAAAGGCTCAAGCGAGTCCGTATTATGATTTGCGACTTTTTGGTATATTTGGGCGAGGGAGAGGGTGGGCCCAGGGGGCTCCCGGGCACCTAACGGGGCTAAAAACCAGCTAAAACAGTTGTTGGTGCACCTGTTCTGGTGTGACCGTAGGAGCGGTTGCCCAGACGCAGGTGCGGGACCACTCCTGCGGTCCCAAGCATCGCAGGTGCAACCCCAGGTGAGACCCCCCTTTCTCGCAGGTGCGGACAAAAGTCCGCAGGAGCGGAACCGCTGGTGCGGCCATCCCTCCGTAGGTGACAACCTAACCCTTCCTGTCCAGTTCCGCAGGTGCGAGCCCCAGCTCGCAGGCGCGAGACCACAGGTGCGGAATCCCTGTAGGCTTTGAAACTCAAGATTTCACCCCATTAATTCATTTTCCTCCACCATTAGAGTCTTGTGAGCTTGGGGAGGGTACACCACGACCTAGCTACTGTCAAGGTGAGTTAAATCCACTTTAACACTAGTTTAACTCATGATCTTCTAGGTAAATTAACTACTAAATCATTGAAAAGTCAAGAATTGGGTAATAATTTACGGTTCTTGAGAAATTGGTGAATTACCCATTTATTGCTATAGATTCAAGTAGAAATCATGTATTAACGATCCTTAGGCTTCGGGTGAGCGATTCCTCCGTGAGTTTTCGGAATTCGAGCGTACGGGCCTGGGGTTGGACTTTTGGAATTCTTCAAGAATGTTGAAAATAAATAGGTTGATTTCCCTACCTTGAGCATGCATTGATGTCATTGTACCGTATTTTTCTAGTAGCGAGTCCTCGGGTGTAGAGTTCGGAGTTCGGGCGCATCCTTGGTCCGAGGGGTAGATTCAACACGAGGTGAGTCGCCTTTCTAACCTTGTAAGAGTGAATTGTCCCCATAGGTGTTATATATGTTGTGTGTAATAGTTTTGGGAGCTACGTGTGTACAAAGGGACGAGAGTCCGTACGTGGCGACTATCATGCTATGTCAGGTAGTTTTAGGGCTCACACGCATGTCTCTATGTGCATTATATGTATCTTTGGGTGTTCTTTGAGTTACCTATTGCTTTTAATTTTTTATGGAAATTTGGAAAGTTGCACTTGAACTCCCAGTTGATCAATCTCTGTTACAGGTATAGCCCATACTAAGTTATTGATATGTCGTTATATACATATGTACGTATGAGAGTCAGCATTCGAATCGCAGGTATGATTCACGATCGAGGGAAGCTTTATGATAAACTGATATAAGTGTGCTAGCACTCGAATCGCATGTATGATTCGCGATCAAGGGGAGTTTTATGGTAATTATACATAAGTGTCAGCACTCGAATCGCAGGTATGATTCGCGATCGAGGGAAGCTTTATAGTAATTGTACATAAATGTGTCAGCACCCGAGTCACAGGTATGATTCGCAAGCGGGGAAGCTTTACCTCCATTCAGTGTCTAGATATTTCCTTATGACTCCGGCCCGATGTCTTACCCTTGTGTGCGCTTGGCTATTTGGTACTGTTTTCATTGATATTGACTTGATAGATATTTGGGGGAAAAGGGAAAGTGTACATTGTTGCTTTTTTCCAGTAATTGCCTGGATTTCTGTATTTGATAGGTATCTGCTGCTTACTATCTCACATGTCTACTGCATTTCGGTATATCCTGTTTTGTGTTATTACTGTTGGACCTTAGTGAGTGTCAAGTCGACCTCTCATGACTACCTCTTCAAGGTTAGGCAGGATAGTCACTGGGTACATATATATTTATGTACTCATGCTGCACTTTTGTACTTAATTGTACAGGTTCTGAGGCTGGTGCTTCTGGTTACTCGACCGGAGCTTGACGTATATTATGGACCTGACTCCACGGTGAGCTGCCTCCCTTGGCCATTCTCAGCAGTGCTATGGAGTTATCTTTTGTTCATTTATGTATACTTCTCTCAGACAGCAGTACAGTTTGTATAATCTTTTGTATATTCTACTAGTTTGCCTGTTGACTTGTGACACTAGTTCCTAGCACGCACATAGTAGACTCTTTATTTTTGGACTGTATATATATTGGATCACGATCATTGTGGTTGTATTTACTTCAGTTGGTTAATCTTTCTGCTTTTATTTAAATGATCTAAGCTGAAAACTTTGGGGAATATGTGGGGTTGGTATGTTAAATAAGGATAATCTCACTAGTAAACAACTGTTGGCTTGCCTGAATCCGGTGTTGGGCGCCATCACGACCTGTGTTGGATTTTGGGTCGTGACATTTGTAAGACCTTAAAAAAGCATAATCCCGATATCAAAGTCAAGGATATATATTCGAACTTGTAAGACCCCTAAAAAGGCATACCCTCAATATAGACGCCGAGACTATCTGACTCGGGGACTAAAAGGCTATGGCCAAATACAATGACCACCGTCATAAGGCTCCGTCCAAACTATCGCGACTCGGAGACGTCTGACTATTGCCATAAAATCACAGGCCTCTAATTACTTCGAAAAAACTTTGAAAAGAACCGGCTAAAATTCATACCGACCCAATGTGTAAGGGCCCAAGTCGCCATCCACATTAAAGGACGTACAAACCCATTGCATAAGAGCCCAAGTCTCCAGCCACATTAAAGTTCGTACCGACCCAATGCGTAAGAGCCCAAGTTACCAGCCACATTAAAGGTCGTACCGACCCATTGCGTAAGAGCCTAAGCGCCAACCTAAAGAGCCTCAGGGTAGATTTAAAAAACCTGAGGGTCGATGAGCTCGAATCGAAACCCAACTCGGAGACTGATCCTGAAACGGTTAACCAAAGTGCCTAAGGGCCAAATGCGTAAGAGCCCAAGTCGCTAGCCACATTAAAGGTCGTACTGACCCATTTCATAAGAGCCTAAGCGCCAGCCTAAAGAGTCTCATGGTCGATTTAAAAAACCCGAGGGTCGATGAGCTCAAGCCAAAACCCGACTTAAAGACTGAGCCCGAAACGGTTAACCAAAGTGCCTACGGGCCAAATGCGTAAGAGCCCAAGCTCCAGCTATATCAAAAGGGGTACCGACCTAATGTGTAAGAGCTCACGGGCCAGCCTAAGAATCCCAAGGGCCAATTTATAACCCCAAGGATTTCATTTTGAAGTCCAATTCATCGGGCTAATTATCGACAAGAAAATCAAAAATACAATAGAATTTTCTATATATATGTGTGTATTACAAATATACACTTACAACGCTCCCACAGGAGCTTTTACAAAGGACTAGCTCCCACGGCAGCCTTTAAATATCAGCATCGGCACCAGAAGAAAGGAAAAACTTTGTGTCGATCTCATCCGCCTTGGCCTGCTTTATATCTTCCGATAGATAAAATCCCCTAGCATGAATCTCTTCGATGGTCTCCCTCCGAGACCTACATCGGACATAGTCATTTCCCCCTCTCTCTATCAAAGGCTCCCGTCAGCTCACCGCGAGCATCATCAGCATCTTTCAAATAAACGACCACCTTCTTATCGGACTTTGCTCGAACTTCTTCAGCTTCAGCCTGGGCGTCCACGACCTCGGCCTTCATATTCAAAAGATCAGTCTCGAGCTAGGAAATCCTACTCATCTAAATCGAGTTATCTTCTCAAGCATTGTGAAGTTGTATCTCGAGGATAGAAGCCTTGGCCAAAGAATTCCTTTGGGCCGCTGCATGAACGCCTATCTGCGCCTTCAATGCATTGCACTCGGAATGGACCTGTCCGACTTTGCCCCAAAGGCGTTCCAATGCTTCCGTTTTTCTCTACAACTGAAGCACCAAAACATTAGTTCTCGAAGGCGGGAAAGGAAGCACATACTCCCTCAAAATAAGGATTACCTATTGCTCGATATTGCCTTCGTAATCTCGGCTTCGATTCACCTCAAATCGAAGGCTTATCAACTCTCTTGTCTTCCCATTACAAAGAAGCCTGAGAGATTTCTCCTTGCTAAAGTTTTCCCGCAACTTGGCCTCGCAACGGAGCAGCTCGGACATGAGCTTGTCAAAATCCTACGAAAAAAAAAGCTTCAATTCAAAAGATGAAAATACAAAATTGAAAAACCAACAAAGCCAACCAAAACTCACCTCGGAACAGAGCCGCTGAGCCTCCTCAAAAGTTGAGCGCGCATCTACCGTCCTGGCCCCATCAGCACCAATTGAACCGCTCTTGGTAAGGACATGATCACTTGAGACCCCATTTGGTTCAAGCGGCCCCTGGCCCCGAACGTCCCTCGAAGTACCTTCGAGGGGGGAAGCAAATGATGGTGGAGGACTCTTTCTCTTTACCTTTCGAGGAACCTCTTCCTTGAAACTAGAGGTCTCAAGCCTAGCAGGATCGAAAACCTCGGGAGGGCCCCTGGCTCGAGTCGTAGATGAAGAACCATCCTCCCCAGGAGAGTCGATGTCCACTGAATGACCAACGTATATAAAGTCCTCTTCAGCAGCGGCGGCTCCTTTGTGTCTTCGAGCAGGCCCCGCCTCATTGAGAATGTCCTCATTCATAGAGGACCTTTTTCGCTTATTATCCTCCCTCGGCTCCGAAGCCGACGGGCCTTCCCTCTCCTCGAAGGGACACGATCTCACCTCGGAGAATCCACAACACCTACGGTGGCGGATTTAATACAAATAAAAGAAAGCATTCATCAAAAGGCAATCACATGGCTCATACCGTGGTGCTTTGCTTCCCATCTGCCTTTCGACAGATCTCGCCACTTGCGTTCGTCATATGTCGAGGATGCTGCCAACCTCCGAGTCCAGGCCGCAAGATCGAGGATCTCTTCCGGCATCCACGAGACCCCTGAGAAAGAGAAAAAGAAACATTCTTATAAATCAACAAGAGTAAAAGGCATTAAGGTACGACGTAGTGCTTATGTTTGAAGTTCCATTTTTTGGGAAATGGCAGGAACTCCACAGGAATGATGTCGACAGTCCTCACTCGGACAAATCGACTCATCCATCCCTGGTTCTGGTCCTTATCATCACTAGAAATGAAAGGATTGATGGATCGGCTTCGTAACACAATCAAGCCTCGACAATGTTGAGGCCGATATAATCTGATAAGGTGGCTAAGGGTAAACTCGAGCTTAGCCTTTTCGGTGAAATATCTCATCATCAACACTATCCGCCAAAAGGACGGACGAATCTGAACCAAGGTGACTCAATACCTTTTGCAGAATTCTAGCACAAAGCGGTCGAGGGGGCGCAATGTAAATGGTTACGTATACACGTTCAAAAATCCCTCCACGTAGGCCATAATATTCTTTTCTCGGGAAGGTATCTGCAGTTTCACATTTTCTCCCCATCCGCAATTTCTCCTCACGGCCTGGAGGTGGTTTTCTTCTATCGATCGAATAAACCTTGACGCTTTCTCTCGATGGCCCGGGGCATCGAAGGGTTTCTCTAGCGCAAAATCTTTTATCAAAGCAAAACAACTCGAGGTTAACTCACCATACGCCGGCAGTGTACCACCAGCCGGGAAAGATGCAGAGGTAAAGTTTCCCTCTTCTTGGTGAATGGCTTCGGGCACGGCAGCCATTACTACTTGAACAAAGACAAAGAGGAAGGAAACTCAAACATTTTTGCAAGCTGAGAAAAAGAAGAGAACGTTAAAGAGGAAACTAGTTTCGCATAGTTGCAAGACCCAAACTGAAGAAGACGTGAGTGAATATCTATATAGAACAAGCGGAGACTATTCAACTACTTTGAAGACCAATTAATTCTGACAAGTTATTATAATTTTTGGGGAACTGTACCGGCGGGGCCACCTCGGTCACTTCACGGTCATGTCATATGAATGACACTGTCACACAGCGTTCGAGGGATCGAAACCCCCATGATGACCTAGCCTCGAAAAGGCGTCCGATCTCGAGGGGCTCTATTATTGCGAGTAAGGTTTCGAAAGAGCTAAAGTCAAAGCTTAAAATTTGACTTTTGCATAAACATTGAAGAGAAAAGTTTGGAAGATATGAAACAAAGAGATATTTTTATTCCAAAAAATCTATTTACAAGGGTATTTTTGTAAAGCTCCTCCGGGGGTCCCATGTACAAAAAAGGAGAAAAGCAAAACAGTAGGTGAATCTACTCTTCGCCTTCACTGCTACTCGAGCCACTTTCAGAGACCTCATCCGACGTAGTTGAAATCGCCAATTTTTCCTCCAGGGCCCTGACTTCTTCAATCTCGTCAGATCGATGCCTTTAGTGCTCGCTTCCTCGAAGGATTGCCTCCTGGGTTGTAAGCAAGCATGGGCAACCGGCCGAGCCAGTTTTATCTCGGCCTTCTCGGATATCTCCCTGGCCCGATCATTCGCGGCAGCAACATCCCTCTTGTACGAAGAGAAAAATTCATCGACCTCAGACTTGGCCATAGATAATGCAACAGCCTCCTCCTGAGCACCTCAAAGAAGGTCCTGAATCGAGGATAGCTTCTCCTAAATTGTGTCCCTCTTCGAAGCCACGGCATCATCTAGTCGCGCCAGTTCAAGGATTTTGGTGTCCTTGGCCGCAACATCCCCTCAGAGCTTCCCTACTAGGGCATCCTTCTACCTAATCTGAAAGATGCAGAAGATAAAGCTAATTAGCACCAAGTATGGCAATAAAATATAAGATTATGGGTACCAGTACACCTGCTCGATGAAGCCGGCCCTCTCTTGGAGCACTCTCTCCGAGCATGCCCGAAAGTTGATCAACTCCTCCTCTTTTTGGAGAAGGCTTGGTCATACAACTTTTTGACCTACCGCACAAAGGAAGAAATTTAGAAAGCAGGAGTAGGAAGTTGAAGTATATCATATTATTTCAAGAAGGTCACCTGCTTTTGGAGCCTCTCGGCCTCCTCGAGGGCAAAAGGGCATCGATATCGGTCCTCTTTTCAACACCTTCAAAATAGTCTCTGAATCCATCATCCACTCCATGAGAGGTCACCAAACCAGGGGCAATCCTATCTTGGGAATCTCGTATCCCCCCTGGAGAAAATGATGGGCCTGATTGAAATCCACCGGTAGTATCAGCCTCCATCGAGGCTTCCTCTTGCCCCCGAAAAATTTCGGAAGCAGACCCCTCGAACTCACCGATGAGGATTGTGCATGTCCGATGAATGGCTTGGGGACTGCATACGAACCCTCCTTGAGGGTCTCCTAAACACAAGGTGGGTTCGAATTGGCCACCTCTAACTCAGCGGACGCCCGCCTAGCAATTCTCGAAGCATCAACACTTCGTTTTGCGCTTTGTACCAAAGGGCAGGTATCATCGCTTTTTTTCGGCTCGTAGGCTCTTAGCGGATATCAAGGATAGGATCGTAGCATCAGTCTTGGGCTTCCAAGCCTTTGCTTTTCTGGATTTTGGAGACTCCGCTAGTGCCTCCTTCTTCCTTTTCTTGTCCTTAGCAGCTTTCATAGCCTCTTCCTCACCAGGAGGGGGCGGTCTCATCAACACGCCTTCTCCAAGGCCTGCACAAGCGTGATGTATGAAGATCACCACCATGGAGAATACTCACAAACAGTGAGGGAACAACAACAATGAAAGCATATCAGGGTTCTTAGCTTGCCACCATATTTTAGCAAAATCGCGCCAGACACGTTTGTTGTATGGAAAAGCAGATTCCAAAGTTTTGACCCACCTCGGAAGGTCTTGGACCGCGCGGAGAAACCAAACGGTGGCTGCACAGTTAGAAGAAAATCAATCAAGAGAAAGAGAAGTGGTGAAACATCTCAATACAGGGGTACTTACATTTCATATTCCATTCCTCCGGGAACGGTATTCTATTAGCAGGGATAATGTCCGGGGTTCTGATTCTAACAAATCGGCTCATCCATCCCGGATCATTATCCTCGTCGATGCAGGCAACGAACACCTTGACAGATTGACCGTGCAACTTAATTAGGCCCCCTCGGAAGAGATGAGGGCTGTATAATTTGATCAATTGGTCGAGGGTGAAAGTCATTCCCTCGACCATGTTAGAAATATGTCAAATCATATATACAATCCTCTAGAAAAAAGGATAAATATGACCGAGTGCCACTCGGTATTGACGATAAAAGTCGAGAATTCAATCGGTGGAGAGGAAGAATCTACGGGGCCTAAAGTAAAAGGGTATGTATATATGCTGAGAAAGCCAGCCTTATACGTGACTATACTTTCGTCAGCGGTAGGGATTTCTACTGGGGCCGCCTCCCCACAATGACATTCAAGTATTACCTTCTCTATATCGGATACTACACTTATATATCGAGATATGGGCTCGCATCGGCCTGGCGTAGAAGGGGGTGTTTCAACTCTGAAATTGGAGACGGTGTCGAAAGGACCAGAGATGTACTGCTCGATGGTAGGAGGAGTTTTTGACTTGCCCTTAGACGGGCGTGATGAAAAAGCGGCTCCCCCCTTTGAGGTACCGTTTTGGATGTTTTTTCCATGATTATAACTGAGTTTTGAAGAAAGAAGATGAAGAAGAAAACGCAGATAGAGGATGAGAGCAGAAAACACTTAGTAAAATTCTGAAGATTTGAAGATATTTTAAACTTATGAAAAGTCAAGCGATTGAAGTATTTATAGAATCCCTTTGGGCATGCTTGAAGCGGAAAGGTCGAACCAATAGAGGTTCGTGGGCTTCTAAGGAATCATGTTGGCGGCAACCTCTACGCAGCTTTTCATGTCACATCATTTAATGCTCGAAAGAGATTGACGTCATAATAAGGATATCGAAGAGGCAATAATTCAAGGCCGTTTCGTATCACTTAATTCTAAGAAACGCGGGGACTATCAGTATACGGCTAAAATCAGAGAGTCTGATTTTACGATCATTACGGCACTCAGAAGGCTCGAAGTAGTTCGAGTTTCGGCATCGAGGAGGCATGTCAAGGATTCTCGACCTCGAGGCGATGCAAGTCGAAGACCAACATGGAAAAGCGGGAAATTCCCAAAAGGCACATGGTTAAAGCCGACCAAGTATGCAAAATAGTACAAGCCCGTCCCGTGGCATTAAATGGTTGTACCAGCCACCTCTCTTTGTAATAATTAAACATGTACTATTTTCGGATTACCCCTTTATATAAAGGGGACCCTTGTCATTTTATAAGATACATGATATTCAATACAAGAACAAGAACATTCTCTGCTCCCTAACTCAAACATTCTCTACAATTGTTCTAGTGATTTATTGCCTTTCATTTATATTTTCATTAATTGTTCATCATTTATTACACGTTATTGATCTTAAAGAGGCCATATTCGAGGCCTTCAATACTGTTGTATCCTCTTTGGACGACCTCTGTCAAACTCTCGAGCTCGACCTCGAGGCCTATTTGGACCAAGCGCGAGACCCCGTCTCTCAACCGCTTGGTTCGCACAATCTCACTATCCTTCGCTCTTATCTCGTTTTCTCACTTCTCATTAAGCATCTATTGCCTAAACAACTGGTGTTAAATTAGATCACGTATTTTTAAAATCACAAAATCAAAGATAATTGTAATTACCATTTTCAAGGTAAACAGGTATTACAACACTTAACACTTTGCCTCAATGTGAATCACGACCTTTATATCTCAACACAATTTTAAACAACAAGATAATCCACGATTTAATAACTTCAAGTAAAGGGTTCAGCGATTAAATATTGAATACATAATAAAGGAAACAAGAACTTCAATTAAACACGTAGAGAAATTATCATGTAAGAGAATAAGACAAGAAGACATGTGAAAAAATACTAGAATTTATGAATATAACATGTTATAGTATCTCAATTACGGCATGAAAGGAATCTACATAGCTAAAACCGGTAAATTCCACATTTAGCCCGTGTACACACTTGTCACCTTGTGTACACGGCTTTCACATATCAATATTATCACAACTAACAAAATCCTAAGGGTAATTCCGCCCCACAAGGTTAGTCAAGTCACTTACCTTAAGTCACGCTAACTCAATCCACTTTTAGGCCTTTCCATCGATTATCCATTTTCGAACGGCTCGAATCTAGCCAAAACAACTTCATACTATAAATATAAACTATAGGAAACTAATTTGAATAATTATAATATTTGCAAAGAAATAAAAACTCAACTCAAAAGTCAACAAGAGCCTTGGTAACCTGACAAAATTTACAAAATACGAACTCCCATTCGATAACGAGTCCAACCATACCAGAATTACTCAAATTCGACCTCAAATCGCCTTTCAAAACTCATAAATTTAGTATATGAAGTTTCTACCATTTTCCCTCAAATTTCCAACTCAAATCCCTAATTAGATGGTGAAATTTGTAATAGATTCATGAAATACAGTCCAATCCGGGTTAGAATCACTTACCCCAACAATTTCCTTGAAGAGACCTTTAAAAATTCCCTCACAACGAGCTCTGTAGGTCCAAATTATGTAATATGAGATATAACCCTCGTTTTGAAAATTAAGTTCTGCAGCCCAGTGGTTTTTTCTTCACAAACGTGGAAAATGCCTCGCATTCGCGAAGCACAAAATACTGCTTCCCAAATTTCTCTTACACGAACGTGAGAAACCACTTGCAAACACAATGACCAAAGATCCCTGTTTTTCAATCGCGAATCGTCACTCGCGAACGCGTAGACCAAACGCGTGAGGTCCCCCTAACATGCCCTTCATCTTCGCGAACACGGCTCTCTGTCCACGATCGCAGTGCACAAACCCACTGACCCTTCGCGAGCGCGAAGGGTAAATCTCCATCAACCCCTGAATACTCTGCATGAACACGGGAAAACCTTTGCGAATTCGTAGAAGGAAACCAGACTTGTAGAAAAACCAGCAACTTCAGCAATCCTTAAGGTTCCAAAATGCGCCGAACATGGTCCGAATTACACGCGAGGCCCCGAGACCTCAACCAAAGATACCAACAACTCCTAAAACATCATACGAACACACTCAAAGTGTCAAATCACATCAAACAACACTAGAATCACAAATCATGCATCGGTTCAAGCCTAAGGAACTTATGAACTTCTGAATTCCAAAACATTGTTGATTCATACCAAAATAAACTCCGATTGAAATTAAATTTTTCACACAAGTCTTAATTGGCACGACTGACCTATTCTTACTTCTGGAATTGGAAGCCGACCCAGATATCAATAAAATCAACTTACAGTCAAACTTTCCAAATTTCGTATATTCACATTAAAACGACCTGCGAACCTCCAAATCAACATATGGACATGCTACTAAGTAAAAAATCACCATATTGAGATATTGGAACAATCAAAACTATATTTCGGATCCATCTACAGAAAAGTCAAACTACGGTCAGTTCTAACAACTTAGGTTTCCAACTTAGGGAATATGTGTCCCATTTCACTCTGAAAATCACCTGAAACCGAAGCCAAAAACCCCAGAAAGTTACAAAAACAAAATATAACATAGAGGAGTCAATAAATAATGGATCATGGCTAAAACATCCAAAACAGTCGGATGGGTCGTTATAGATGGTTTTTTAGGGTGTTGAATGGTTGGTTGCGCCTTGGTTATGATCTTCCTATTTGTGGTATATGGTTTTACCATTTTCTTTTTGGTTATGGTCATTCACTTTGTATTCTTGTTGATGATATGCGTATGGTTGTTTATTTTGAGCATTATGGCTCGAGGTATTTCATATAGACCGGAGTTTGGATTGGGTCGGGAACTACGGTGGAGTTATGTTGGGATATAATTCTGTATGTTTATTTTGTATGTTTTGATCCAACTTTGTGAAGGGGGCTAATAGCATTGCGCTTTGTGGGAGCATCTGTTGATCTTGCGGGACAATTCTCTCATTTGATTCTCCTCTCATTATTGGGAGCATTGGAGTTGTTGGTTGGTTGGTGCACATATTGCATGGTATGTGGATCTAGGTAGTATTGGTGTGGAATATCGATCAAGCAACTTGTACTGGATGAAGTCAAATTTTGGACCTTAAATGGGTACTATCGGATTTGGTTGAGGTATATTTGGAAGAATAATCTCAGAAGTTAGCTTACAATTTGGCAATAGTTCTTGTCGGGCAAGAAAGCCTCACGATTTGTTGATCTAGGGGTGGTTATGAGTTCTTGTGTATTTCTATTATCGTTTCTAGTGTACGAAGGTTGAGAACAAGGCTTTACGTGACATGATGTTTGATACCGGTACCAGGTTTGTTACTAAACAACTATTGTGGTCGAAAGCTATTGCTATGGGTACCTGAGTTATGCGGTATATCCTATAGTTATATCTTGAGTTATGGTTATGGCTTGATAGGTCTTTTTTAGACCTGCACAGTGTATGGATGCGAGAATAGAGTCTTACAATGGTTTTCGGATGACTAGAGATTTGATTCTAAGGTTGAAGTAAGTGTCTTCAGTTAGATTATGTTTTTAGGCATATATGGATTGGGGTGACTTGGGATCACCCGTGGTTATGTGTATGGTGAGATTATATAGTGATTTGATGTCTTTGGAACGACTCTTGGCATGTTCCACAACGAACATATGTTTATGTAGGGGAGAATGCAACGATCCGACCAGTCGTTTTGAGCACTTGCATTAAGTTTGGCATTTTGATGTCATAAGTAGCTTCATACTTTGTATTTAGACTTATGCCTACTGACGGTTTTGGTATTCGAGCGATTCAGGAATGATTTGGAAGAATTATTGTCAACTAGGAAGCTTTAAGTTGGAAGATATAACCATTTTTAACTATGGTGCATTTAACCTCGGATCGAATTTTTGATGGTTTTGTTAAGTCCACTGGTTATTTTGGACTTGGGCATATGTCCGCATTTTTATTTGGATGTTCCATGAAAGTTTCGACACTATTTGGCGAAAGTTGGCAATTTAAAGGTTTGGAATATTCATAGGTTTGACCGGGAATTGACTTTGATGATGTCGGGTTTGGGTTGTTGTTCTGGAATTGGAATATCTTTGTTTTGGCATTTGGAAATTGTGTGCAAAACTTGAGGTCATTCCGAGTTGATTTGATATAGTTCGACACGAGTTTTGGAAGTTGATAGTTCATTAAGTTTGATTTGAGGTGTGATTGGTGGTTTTAATGTTATTATATGTAATTTGAGGCCTCGAGTAGGTCTAAGTTCTTTTTTGGGACTTGTTTCCATGTTCGTAGAAAGTCCCGAAGGGGTTGGGTGAGTTTCAGACGGGTTTCAAATAATTTTGGAAGATGTTGGTTAATGCTGGTTTTTGCAGATATTAGGCGTGACAGCACCAGCGGAACATTGGGTGTAGGTGCAGAGCTAGAGATGCAGCACTCGAAGCGCTGAAGCGTAATATGGAAACGGGGCAGGAGTCCGCAAATGCAGAGATTTTAGCACATTTGCAATAACGCAGAAGCGGTCTATTTGGTGCAACGCGAGTGGAACGCACCTCTTATGTCATAGAAGTGGAAGATCTTATGCAGGTTCGAGAGGTTGGGATTATATGTGTTACTCACAGAAGCGAGGTTCTTGTCACAAAATAGATTCCATAGGTGCGGCATTTTGTTCGTAAATGCGGAGATGCGTGGGTAGATCCTATTTATTTCTAGGGTTGAGTTATTTTATAACATTTTGGGATCTAGAGCTCGGATTTAAGCGATTTTGGAGAGATTTTACCAAATGAATTGGGGTAAGTATTTTCAACTTGGTTTTGATTATATTCGTGATTCTATCTCCAATTTTGGCATTTGATTGATGATTCTAAAAGAGAAATTGGGGATTTTTTTCTAAACTTTCCAGAAGTGAATAATTGGATTTTGAACATCGATTCGAAGTCGGATTTTGGTGAAATTAGTATGGTTGGACTCGTAACTGAATGGGTTTTTAGAATTTGTGAGTTTTGCCGTGTTCCGAAGTGCGTACCCAGGTTGACTGTTTGGTTTACTTTGAATATTTGATTAAAGATTCGACCTTTATCGTTTGAGTTTGTTTCGTTTGGCATTATTGGATGATTTTGAGTTGCTTTTGGCTAGTTTCAAGCCATTCAGAGATCGATTCGCCGGGGATGGATTTCTAGAGTATTGTTTAGCTTGCTTGATATTAAATTTGTCTTGATTTAGGTACGTATCTTACCTAAACTTGGTTGAGGCACTAGTTGTTGGAGTTATTTGTGATAGCTATATGTCTTAAATTGATTATTAAGTTTCATGTTGTGATGTTTCTCTTATTTGTGCCCATATTGTAAGCTATTTGAGTCATGTTTGAGGTTTCATGGAGGTCAATATCTTGATTGAACTTGATAATATCTAATTCCGGGATGAAATTAATGATTTGAGCTATGATAGCACACTTTGCACATGCATACACATTAGCATGTCATTTATACCCGCCTAGGAGTATCAAATAGGTTAGTTGGTAATCATATACATGTATTTCTGTATAATTGCTTATGTGTGATATGACTTGGACAGGATGCCTATGATTACACCACGCGGATTGTGTTGTTATGCCTGTCACCACACCAGATTATGTTGTTATGTGTGTGACCACACCGAGTGAATTATGTTGTTATGCATGTGACCACACTGGCGGATTGTTGCACCCCATAATTTCATACATGAGAGTACGTCGTAAGTCAATTGGTGTACGCTCTGGAATGAGATCATGTTTGAAAGTACATAAAGTAAGTTAATCATGTTAACTTTGAAGTTACAAATATTTATGATTATGGACTGAAAGTACCAAGAGGATAGGAAGGCTTAGAAGCTAAACCAATTGAACAAAATAAGTTTTGTCGAAAGTCGATAAGTTGGGAATGTTATAACATGTACTTTTGGGGTGAGACTAGGGTGCTCACAATGATAATGAGGTTATTTTATGAGTTATTTTTGTCTTATGATAGTCGTGTGTTATGTTTTGAAGTCAAGCGAGTTGTGGAACAAAAGTTGGCAAAGATCATCACAAGTTACATTCATAAATATGCTGAAAATTAGGTCAAATATAGATGAGCGTTTCTCCCAATGTACATGGATTTATGGGATGATCCACATATCAATTTGACGATCTACGAGTCTAGTTTTAAACTCATTAAACTGTTTGTCAATACAACATCGAAGTAGAGAGATATGTGTAGTTTTGCAAGTCTGCACAGGTTGCATAGATGACAAGTAGGTGTGCCACTGAAGCTTTTTGAGCAATACATTTCGTTTGTGATATGAGGTCTTTTGGGACATATTATATACCAAATTTAAGGTCTTGGAATTTAGTTTCTAATTCTCTTAACCATTCATTCATACAACATCCAGATAAGAAGATAGAAGCGTCGGATGAAAGGCTAATGCTAGGGTACCAAGCTAGCACCTCTTTGACTTTTCAAAAGTTGATATATATAGGTTTTTAAATAGTCTTTCTATTCATTTTTAATAGAACATGATTATAGAACTCCAAAAAACATACCCTTAAGCTCTATACAAGGATTCCAAAGAATATTAACATCCCGAGTATTAAATCAAGATGCGATAACACTAGAACAATCTCTACAACATAAGTATCACTATATTGCCTCTCTTTTTATTTGTAGTTTGTGTTTTGGAAGGTAAATCATAGTTAATAGATCTCCTAATTTTTTCTTTTAATATTTTAAATTTCAAGGAAGGTTGATAAATTTGTTTCGTAATAGTTAGAACTCACGGGATGGTGATCGGAAGCCGTGAGTTCGATCTATTTCACTTATAGTGGACTGTTTTGTAGTCCACTTGTGTTGGCCTTGTATGCTGATGTTTTATGGAGTTTTGAAGGAGAAATGGTTTGGAGAAACACCACATAATTACTAAATGGCTGGCTGGTCGTTCGTTACAGTTTTCAGGTTGTTTGACACTACTTTAGTTGTCGTTTTATATATGAAGTGATTAAGGTGTGTGGGCTGTTTTGTGGTATATTGTGATGGAGATAAGGTTGGAAAATGATGCATACATGTTGTTATTGTTGTGTTATTGTTGTTTTTTGTATATAGTATTGGACGAGGGCCTTGTAACAGGGGAGATGCTGCCCAAATTTTTGTAAACGAGCTACTAGTTTAAGTTGTGGACTTAACCTTTACTCAGCACTAATTTGGAATCTTCTTACGATGTGGTAGATTGAGTTGAGTTGTTTGAAGAATTAATTGGAAGGTATTAAAGACTCAATGGAGTTATGTTATATTAATTCTAAACCTTTCTTTCATTTTGGCATGATCCCGTAACTACATGCATTTGATAACGAGGCATAAAGAGAAGTTCTTATTCCTGAATATATGTATATTATCCTAGTCTCATACGTTACAGTATTCTCCCTTATCGGGACTTTATATTCAGTTTAGTATTATCTTCTTCCAGTCAATAGAGCAGAGGTCTATATATATATATATATGTGTGTGTGTGTGTGTATATATATATATATATATGTGTGTGTGTGTGTGTGTGTGTGTTTGTGTGTGTACGGTATTACAATATTTTCACCACCACCTCGCTATAATCGGTGGGCAGGCCCCTATTGGTTGACCTGTGATCAGATGGTAAATTATATACCAAGCCTTCTACTGTCGAGCGCCTATGAGCGAGCCAGAATGGCTGAGATACAGAGCCTAGTATGGTCGAGCACCTATGAGTTAGCCTACTACAATAGAGCAGCTACACATACCGAGCATTACAGGGCCGAAGCTATTTTACTTACTATATTGAGAGATATGAGTCACTGTCAGCAAGCAAGAATATTGTCACGACCCAAATTTTCCCTCCGTTGGGTATCGTGATGGCACCTAGTCTTAAGGACTAGGTAAGCCTAGCATTCATGGAATAGCAACAATAATAAATAAAATCTAATATTTTCTGAAAAAGAATTCCTTTATACAATGAGCATATTTCCAAAAACACGGTAGTACAAGCCATAAGCTTTATTGAGTTTACTACAACTTCTAATTACAACTATTTGGAAGTAAGTAAAAACAGTGTAAATACAAAATAGAAAGGTGACTCCGAAGACTGCGAACGCGACGACAGGTTTACCTTGAGTCTTCTCAGCAAGAATCCGCACAACTACTAACGATTAGTACCTGGATCTGCACAAAATGTGCAGAAGTGTAGTATGAGCACACCATAGCGGTTCCCAGTAAGTATCAAGGCTAACCTCAGTGAAGTAGTGACGAGGACTAGTCAAGACACCACTGGTCTAATTAACTGAACAAGCATATGTACAGGATATGCAGTGCTGGGGGATCTCCAGGAATACGTCTATAGTCCCAAAATAAATATGCAGTACAAGAGGATCTCCCGGAATACGTCCGTAGTCCCAATATAAATATGCAGTACAGGGGGATCTCCCGGAATACGCCTGTAGTCCAAATTTAAATATACAATACAGGGGGATCTCCCGCAATACGTCTGTAGTCCCAATTTAAATATTGCATTACAGGGGGATCTCCCGGAATATGTCTGTAGTCCCAATTTAAATATGCAGTGCAACAAACAAAGACAACAATTATAGCACGACAGAAAACTTCACCACATAAAATACAAAACAATCATGACAATAACACAAAGTACAACGAATAAATCAATACAATAACTTCAATTCACAAAGAAACAGTAGAACATCGTTCGCAAGGAATAATCACGGTAAAGAATTCTAAGTGTAAAGAGGACATCTTAACCAAGGAATAACAAAACATAGTAAAGAATCCACAATATTTAAGCCAACAATAAGAAGCCAACACAAGTCAAATAATTCCAAGTAAGGACACGTCAACTAAGATATAAGTTATCTAAACTCCTTATGAGTTTGGGAAATTATGAGAGATATTCAACAATTCAAATGAGGGTAAGCAGTAAAAGATACTCGTAACTCCGATCAAGGCTAAACAATTATAGGATAAGATAATACTAATTTCAATTACATAGGCAGTTTATGAAAAAGTATAGCTTAAAGGTAGAAGCGAAAAAACCTTCAATTAAGTCAATTAGGAGTCAGATTGGCAATAGAGTGAATCTAAAAGCAAGTAATTCTAATTTAAGCAGGTAATGATAAAACTAGTTGTCAAGAACTCAATCTTAATAAATACAACTTCATTCACAGGGAATATAAGGACCTAAGAACCCTAAAATGCCAACCTTCTACAAATAAGTCCGAGCACGCACTCGTCACCTCGCGGACACGAACTACAATAAACATAGAAGACTTAAATCCTAAGGGGTAATTCCCCCACTCTAGAATGAACTTCTCAGGAAAAAGACCTCCAGACGGCTCAAACCTAACCGACACAACTCCAAAACATAAATAAAATACATAAGAAACTATTTCGGATCATAAAGCCTCAATTTTATGAAATACGAATACCCATTCCAATATGAGTTCAGCCATACAAAAATTATCAAATTCCGATACCATTTCGTCCCTCAAATCATGATTTTTCATTTTAAATTTTTTTTTCAAAAACCAACATTTTTCTTCAACACAAAACACAAATTTAATGATAGAAATGAAGGTAAAATTATGGAGTACATTAAATACTAGGTGAAGAACACTTACCCAAACGGATTGCTTGAAAACCCCAAAAAATCGCTCCCAAATCTGAAGTCCAAAACTCAAAATATGAAGAAAAATGGCCAACCCTCGCTTAAATGAATCTGCCACGAATTCCACATCTACAGACAAAAGGCGCATCTGCGCAACCGCTTCTGCGGTCCTCCTAACCGCACCTGCGACTTTTCACTTAAGGGCCACGACCGCATTTGCGCCCCGGGAACCGCACTTGCGGGCCGCACGCGCGACCATCTCTCGGTATCTGCGGAGACTGCCCAGACCAGATCCACTCGCACATGCGCCTCCTCTATCGCACCTGTGACCATCGCACCTGAGCCCAAGGTACACAGGTGCGATTACACCAGAACTCAGCTTTCCCCAAAATAATGGAATTCATCCGCGACTCGTCCGACACACATCCGAGGCCCTCGGAACCCCGTCCAAGCATACCAACAAGTTCCATACTCTAAAACGGACCCGATCGAGGTCTCAAATAAAATCAAAACACGACGAAGCTATGAATCGCACCATGAATCGAGATTATGAACTTCCAATTCTTTAAACTTCTAAACTCGTGTCGAAACCTATCAATTCAACCCGGAATGACGCCAAATTTTGCAGACAAGTCCCAATTCACATAACGAAGCTTATCCAACTCTCGGAATCGCATTCCGCCCCCGATATCCCAAAAGGTCAATTGTGCTCAAACTACTTCATTTTCCAAACTTCAAATTTTCCAACTTTCGCCGAATTGCCTCAAATTACTCTATGGACCTCCAATTCAAAATCCGGACGCACACCTAAGCTCAAAATCACCACACGAAGCTGTTGACATTATCCAAAACTTATTCTGGAGCCGTTTACATAAAAATTCAAATTCCGATCAAATTTCACCGCTTAAGCTTCCAAAACTAAAATTCTTCTTCCAATTCGACTCTGAACCATCCGGTAACTGAATCCAACCATGCACGCAGGTCGATATACACAATGTGAAGCTGTTCAAGACCTTATGCAACCGAACGGACCTTATATTCTCAAAACAACTGATCGGGTCGTTACATTCTCCACTTCTTAAAACAAATGTTCGTCCTCGAACGTGCCAATATTCGCCTCGAAGTCTTCAAATCACTGGATGTACACTTCCAAAATACACCCCCGGGTGATCCCACGTCACCCCAATCTACATAAGCCTGACGACACCACATCAACTGCGATTTAGCCCTTCTACCAATATCGATAAGCCTCAGACCAAAATTCTCACCTTCTCTTCATTTCCAAATGACTCGATTCTAAATCCATATCCGGTATCAGTCTTAACTAGCCGCATCAACTCATGCCTAAACCCACAAGGTATAACCACATAATATAGCACACCATACATAGGTCCTTAATAATACTTTTGATCACAATAGCTGCCCGAAATCAATCCAGCATCGGCAATTAGCCTCATATCCGATAGAACTCTATTTCAAACCTCCATCACACTGATAATAATGCAAGAAACAGGAATATCTCATATTTTGACACCGAATCACCAAGCCACAACTAACACGACTGGGCACACACCCCGCACGCTAAAACTCAAGGAGCACAGAACGAAGATGACTGAATATGAAAGAGAAATACGTATGGAAACTATCAAACAAGCCCTACAGGCACAAATCTCTATCAATGCTAACCTACAAAATAATATAACAAGGAAAGAATTAAAGCACATGAACAAATAACAAGGATCCCATCCAGGTATAATTTCCACTGCGGTACTCAGCCCGGTTCGAGCACAACATATCACATGAAATCACGAGGGTCCCACCCTCAACTTTGAATCACAATTAGGATATACATCAAACTAACTGGAACTTTTCACTAGATCAATTCCTTCAACAAAATTACAACACGTGCTGACTTCCACACCAGTGGAGCATAAAAATCACAGCTCGTAACCACTATACTCAGGAATCACATCAAGCCTACCGTACTGGACAACAGGAATTCACTAATAGTCTCATAATTCTCAATAATGAATAGAAACAAATGATAGACATAGGCTACCACTCATAGAATCTCCCAACAGGAGAAAACATGAAAATAGAGTGCAAGGCATGAATCTCGCTCATAAATAAATCAACAGATGAGAACTCGTCCCGACTAGCAGAGCTATAATGAAATACAAATGGTTCCCCTTGTAACGAATCAAAACATACATGTACGATAACATTTGGCACACAGCCTCCAGCCTACTATACGAAACACATCAATGGGTCGGGCCTCCCCCTCTTGGGCGCCCTCTACTCACCTAAATTCCCTGTTGTGACACACTTGCCTGAATCCTAGGACAATCTTTTGCCATGTGACTAGTATATCCACACTCAAAACAACCTCTCTGCTGACGTGGCTGTGGAAACTGTGCAACACGAGGAACCCGAGACCCATGCGTACCTGAAACCCCATGTGAAGCCGGTGATTCAAACTGAATAGGCTGACCCATAAAACCTCTACTGTGACGCACCCTGCCTCCAAAATGAGGGCCAATAGATATCTTTGGTCTACAAGGCCTCCTCGCCTCCCTGGACTCTCTCTCCTGATCTCGTATGTCCTCTCACTCCCGGTCCCACATGCCCTCTATCCGACGAGCGATCCCTGCCACCTGCTGAAATAAAACATATGACTCCAACTCTTGAGCCACGCTGAACCGAATATCATGCATGAGCCCTTCAATGAATCTACGGACCCACCCTCTAACTGTAGCAACTAAGGCAGGTGCATGCCTTGCCAAATCACTCAATCTGATGGCATACTCTAATACTGACAAGTGCCCTGGCGCAACTGCTCAAACTCTGTGCGCCATGCATCCCGAAGGGATTGGGGTAAAAACTCACTCAAGAATATCTCTGAAAACTTACTCCACGTAAGTGAAGCTGAATCGGTCGGGCTACCCAACTCATATTCCCTCCACCACTTATAAGCCGCTCCCTCAAGCTGGAACGTAGTAAAAGCAACCCCACTTGTTTCAACAATATCTGAAGTGCGGAGGATGCTATGGCACTCCTCCAGAAAACCATGTGCACTCTCTAAAGCCAAATCATTGAATGTAGGAGGTTTATATCTCTCGAACCTTGCAAATCTAAGATGCTCTCCCTCAGATGTTGCTGCTCTGAGTGTGAGCTGAACTGGAACCACAAGCTGTGTCACCATGACACCTGGAACCTGATCAACATGAACTCGCTGATCTGGAGTGTGGACGGTGGGAGTCTGGGCTCCTCCTCCAGTCGGTGAAGTAGCTGGTGCAACCTGTAATAACCCCGCATGAGCCAATGTACCAAACATGTTCAGGAACTATGCTAAAGTCTCCTGAAGTCCGGGGATAACAACAGGCACCTCAGGTGCCTTCCCCCCAACTCGAACTGCTGCCTCAACGGCTGCTCTGGTAGGTTTCCTAACTGCGGCACGTGCTCCTCATCGACCTCTGCCTCTACCCCTGGCGACCTATGTCCCGGGGGTAACATCATCAGGAACCGCGGCTCGTGTCCTCACCATCAGTGAGAGAATGGAATGATAAATTTCAAACTTCAAGATCAATAAACTCGCACGATAGGAATGAAGGAATTGGAATTGTCGTAATAGCTCGGTAGCCTCTCGAAGATAAGTACAGATGTCTCTGTACCGATCCGCAAGACTCTACTAATCTCGCTTATGACTCGTAGCACCTATGAACCTAGAGATATGATACCAACTTATCACGACACAAATTTCCCCTCCGTTAGGTATCGTGATGGCACCTAGTCTTAAGGACTAGGTAAGTCTAACATTCATGGAATAGCAACAATATAATTAAAATCTAATATTTTCTAAAAAGGATTTCTTTATACAATGAGCATATTCCCAAAAACACGGTAGTACAAGTCATTAGCTTTATAGAGTTTACTACAACTTCTAATTACAACTATTTGGAAGTAAGTAAAAATAGTGTAAATACAAAATAGAAAGGTGACTCCCAAGACTGCGAACGCGACGACAAGTTTTCCTTGAGTCTCCTCAGCAAGGATCCACAGAACTACTAACGATCAGTACCTGAGTCTGCACAAAATGTGCAGAAGTGTAGTATGAGCACACCACAACGGTGCCCAGTAAGTATCAACAATAACCTTAGTGAAGTAGTGACGAGGACTAGTCAAGACACCACTGGTCTAATGAACTGAACAAGCATAAGTACAGAAAATAATGGAAACATAACCTCTATCTATTAGCTACACATTATGGCTAACAACAACACGATTACAATGAGGAAGGAAAAATAGTAAACAACAACGGATCACCGAACTAATACACCGAACGATGGATGGGAACACAGCCCAAGTCCGAAAATCACAATACAATAAGGACAAGAAGTAACTCAGCACTGCAATAGTCTCCACATAAGGCCTTAGCCAACAATTCCAATAAATTGGTCAAAATCTTCGAGTGTAAACTTTCACCCACAAGTTTTTATATTGAAAGCTTTAAAGTGAAATCCTTTTCAATAGAAAATTCTTTTGAAATATACCTTCCCAAGAAATGTCCCTCAAACATAGTTTTGTTCAAAATAAAAGCTTTTCAAATATACTTTTTCAAAGAAAATGTCCTTCAAACATAAACGCTTTTCAAATATACTCTTCCAAATAAATGGACTTCAAACATAGTTTTATTCAAGATAAATGCTTTTCAAATATACTTTTCCAAAGAATACTTCAAAAATAGTTTTATTTAAGATAAATTCTTTTCAAATAATTATCTTTCAAACATAGTTTCTTTAATAAAATCAATCGGGATCCCGTTCCGTAGTTCCGAATTTATCATACCATACAGGGGATCTCCCGAAATACGTCCATAGTCCTAAAATAAATATGCAGTGCTGGGGGATCTCCCGGAATACGTCCCTAGTCCCAAAACAAATATGCAGTGCTGGGGGATCTCCTGGAATACGTTCATAGTCCCAAAATAAATATGTAGTACGTGAGGATCTCCCGGAATACGTATGTAGTCCCTATTTGAATATACAGTACAGGGGGATCTCCCAGAATACGTCTGTAGTCCAAATTTAAATATGCAGTACAGGGGGATCTCCCGGAATACGTCTGTAGTCCCAATTTAAATATGCAGTACAGGGGGATCTCCTGGAATACGTCTGTAGTCCCAATTTATATATGCAGTGCAACAAACAAAGACAACAATTATAGCACAATAGAAAACTCGTACATCACCTCATCAAATACAATGCAACCATGACAATAACACAAAGTACGTCGAATAAATCAATACAAGAACTTCAATTCACAATAAAATAGAACATCGTTCACAAGGAATAATCACAGTACAGAATGCTAAGTGTAAAAAGGACAGCTTAACTAGGGAAAAATAAAACGTAGCAACGAATCCACAATATTCACGCCAACAATAAGAATCCAACACAAGTCAAATAATTCCAAGTAAGGACACGTCGACTAAGATATAAGTTATCTAAGCTCCTTATGAGGTTGGGCAATTAAGAGATATATTCAACAATTCAAATGAGGGTAAGCAGTAAAAGATGCTCGTAACTCCAATCAATTCTAAACAATTATAGGATAAGGTAATACTAATTTCAATTAGATAGGCAGTTTATGAAAAATTATAGCTTAACATTAGAGGCAAAAAAACCTTCAGTTAAGTCAATTAGGAGTCAGATAGGCAATAGAGTGAATCTAAAAGCAAGTAATTCTAATTTAAGCAGGTAGAGATGAAACTAGTTATCAGGAACTCAATCTTAATAAATACAACTTCATTCACAGGGAATATAAGGACCTAAGAACCCTAAAAGGCCAACCTTCTACAAATAAGTCCGAGCACGCACTCGTCACCTCGCGTACACGGACTACAATCAACATAGAAGACTCAAATCCTAAGTGGAAATTCCCCCACACAAGGTTAGGCAAGATACTTACCTCAAAGACCACAACCTGGTACTCTAAATTGAACTTCCCGGCAAAAATACCTCTGGACGGCTCAAACCTAACTGATACAACTTCAAAACATAAATAAAACGCATAAGAAACTATTTCAGATCGTAAAGCCTCAATCTTTATGAATTTCTAAAAATTGGTCCAAAATTCGACCCCCGGACCCGCACCTCGGAACCCGACAAATTTTACAAAATTCGAATACCCATTCCAATATGAGTTCAACCATACAAAAATTATCAAATTCCGATACCATTTCGTCCCTCAAATCATGATTTTTCTTTTTAGAAATTTTCTTCAAAAACCATCATTTATCTTCAACCCAAAACACAAATTTAGAGATAGAAATGAAGGTAAAATTATGGAATACATTAAATACTAGGTGAAGAACACTTACCCAAACGGATTGCTTGAAAACCCCCAAAAATTGCTCCCAAATCCGAAGTCCAAAACTCAAAATCTGAAGAAAAATGGCCAATCCTCGCTTAAATGAATCTTCCAGGACTTTTGCATCTGCGGACAAAAGGCGCATCTGCACAACCGCTTATGCAGTCCACCTAACCGCACCTGTGACTTTTCACTTAAGGGCCACGACCACATCTGCGCCCTAGGAATCGCACATGCGGGCCGCACGTGCGACCATTTCTCCGCATCTGCGGAGACTGCCCAGACGAGCTCCACCCGCACCTGCTCATCCTCCATCGCACCTGCACCCATCGCACCTATGCCCAAGGTCCGCAGGTGCAATTACACCAGAAATCAGCTTTTCCCAAAACCATGGAATTCATTTGCGACTCGTCCGAAACACACCCGGGGGCCTCGGAACCCCGGCGAAGCATACCAATAAGTTCCATACTCTAACACGGACCCGCTCGAGATCTCAAATCACATCAAAACACGACGAAGCTATGAATCGCACCATGAATAGAGCTTATGAACTTCCAATTCTTTAAACTTCTATACTCGTGCTGAAACCTATCAATTCAACCCGGAATGACGCCAAATTTTGCAGACAATTCCCAATTTACATAATGGAGCTACTCCAACTCTCAGAATCTCATTCCGCCCCCGATATCCCAAAAATTCAACTGTGGTCAAACTATTCCATTTTCCAAATTTCAAATTTTCCAACTTCCGCCGAATTGCCTCAAATTACTCTACGGGCCTCCAAGTCCAAATCTTGACGCACGCCTAAACTGAAAATCACCATACAAAGCTGTTGACATTATCCAAAACTTATTCCGGAGGCGTTTACATTAAAAGTCAAATTCCGGTCAAATTTCACCGTTTAAGCTTCCAAAACTAAAATCATTCTTCCAATTCGGCTGCGAACCATCCGGTAACTGAATCCAACCATGCACACAGGTCGATATACACAATGTGAAGTTGTTCAAGACCTTATGACACCGAATGGATCTTAAATTCTAAAAACAACCGGTCGGGTCGTTATGAATATCTTTATTTTATTTGACTCCTAGGCAGTTTCAGTATTATATTATCAGTTCAATTTCATCTTTCAGTTATTTTGTTGCCTTACATACTCGATACATTATCTCGTACTCGCATCCCTTTTGCTGGGGACGCTACATTTCATGTTGCAGGTCTTGATAGATAGCTGGATAGACCTTCACAATAGACAAAGTCAAACATCAACTTGGTTGGTAAGCTCTTCTTTTTCAGAGTTACCAGGTCTATACCTTGGATTCCATTTTGTATATATACAGGTTTGCTGGGTAGGTCGAGGCCCTGTCTCGACCATGATACAGTTCAGTTATCCCTAGAGGCTTGTAGATGAGTCTTGTATATTGTTTTATATCAGTATTATGGCTTTACTAGCCCTATGTAGATGTTTAGTTTGGTATTGCTGGTTGTAGATATTTGATGCGAGACTAAATTGCATAGTTTAACATGTGATATACCATACATTTTATGCGCATTAATGATAAAAATACATGTGTTATGTGCTTAACGGAGTTTATTTCATGTGTAGGTGAAGTGGAGATGGAAACGGAGCTAAAAGGATGCAAATACGTCAAAAAATACGCGAAAGGAGACACTCGGACGATAGCCGGGCGACAGAGCCAAACAGCCAGCCCTACCTGGCGTTAGCCAGGCGTTAGGGCTGAAACGCCAGCCCTACCCTGGCGTTAGCCAGGCGTTAGGGCTGAAACGCCAGCCCTAGCCTGGCGTTAGCCAGGCCTTTGGGTCGAAACGCCAGGGTCCCCAATTCGGCCAGAAATCGAGTTTTGACGGGTTTAAGTGTTTCCCAAGTGAAATAGACATCTCCTACACGGTTAGGGTTCACCCTAAACCTATAAATAGACTCCCGAAAACACAATTACAGGGGGATTTTCGTGAATAAAAGGAGAAAATTCCATTGAAGTGCAAGAACATTGAGTTCTACATCTAGTATTTCTTA
>MDKI01201246.1:0-10232 GCA_005239505.1 Nicotiana paniculata
TCAAGTCGTTTCACAACTCACACGGCACAATAATAACCTTACATGAAATGAACGAAGACGAAATAACATCCGATATTCCAACACCCCTCCTTGAGGAGCGCTATACTGAAAGGAACACATCTTACTCATACGGAGCCCATAATCATATTTAATTCCATCCACAAACATCGAGTCTACCTTGTCTCGCACCGAACTTGGATAATAGTTTTATCTGGGTCCATATTAACCCACTTCCTCTCATAATACGCAAGAACGACCATCATAGCCGAGACAAACACCCCACAATTCACAACTGAACGAACCGAACACCTTCCAGGCATAAATCCTCAAATAAGCAATATTACACTTCCTTATACTCAGTCTAAATCTTCAATCCATTAAGTGACTACATGTCACACTCATACGATCATCCCGTGGTCACGCTCCCACGACCTTCCTCACAAGGTAGCAAGTCTGCACATCCACCACTGGCCACACTAACGCTGTAAAACAAATCAAGAACCCATAACTAGGATGCAAGGCCTCTTTCACCAAACAGCGATCTCAGGTGACACTGAAGACAACACCAGCTTACTCTAAACATTCAAATCCCTTTTTCTTGCTCATCCGAGCTCATGACATCCTTGTCAACACCAAACCGCAACCTCGATCCTTACTTCCAGTTACATATTGCTTACTGTACCTAACATGCCAATACGAGATAGCGCAAGAATTCCATCATAACTTCTGAACCACCAATAGGGTGAACACTTCATCATACAGAAACCTTTTACTTAACTCAATTCAAGAGAACCATCACAACACACGAGTGAATTCTCACAATCACCCAACATGGAAATCCTTAAGTAGTGGTCTAAACAACCATAAACCTTCCGAGATCCGCCTACACCTGACAGGCCATACCACTCGAATGCTCCCACATGAAATCTATTACGACTGCCGACAATCCACGCACATACTGGCCCAAACCATATGCATAATTTAATCACACTGACAAAACTGATCACTGTCGTAAGTGCACCATTTCAACCATGGCCAACCACTCTATCTTCTCTTAATCATCTTCAATTGCCTCAGGAATAATAGTAACTTCCTCCAACTCATAGCAAACTCAACCCTCACTCATCCCGAGTGACCTTGATTCACGAGACCATGCTGCCTAAATCCTGCAACCCGTCTCATACCCTCCTAAAAATCTTTCGACAACCCGGAGTTTATTTCTCTCACTCCTCCAATACTATCCTGCACGCTGAAAATAACATAGAGCACTCCAACCATTTTCCCTCTCTCTGAAATTACGATGCAAAATCTAAATTCTTAATCATACTGCTGCCTTAACCCTTAAAAACCGCATTCTTAACCTTCAAATTTACTAGGACCGCTGCTGAGAGTCACCCACTCTAACTGGCCCCAAACACAATCAACTCCAAGGCTCTTCTAGCACATGAAGATCCTCTCAATGAAGCACGTGACTGAGTCACTACCCTTACAACTCACCTATGCCTTAAGCATAAATTCTGAATCTCCCAAAACCTAACCCTGGTCCAATAGGACCAACTTTTGCACACATTCATCAAATCCCACGCGCAATCACCATTTTACTCATTTCCCTTAGCTGTAATAACTTGCCAACACGCCGACAATCCGCAACCCGATGATAACACACTCCTACAACCCAACTGCAGGTGGTGGGACTCCCCCACTTAGCCCGGAGCTACCCCTTGCACCACTCTAGACCCTGTTGAGATTTTTTTCCCTTGTTAACATGATCCTGCTCGACTAATCCGCCCAATTCTTCCGAATTCTCCTATCAGCATTCCCTAAATACTTAGATTCTGTAGCATCATTCGCCCATTCTGTCTCCTACCGAATAGCCACTAGAATCCCTCACAGAAACTTGCCAACCACACAACCGCTAACCTACTCACGGGAGACAACCCACCTGTGGAAATCACCAACTGACACCCTCCAACGACGTCGTACTGCACACCCTATACAACATCAATATCCCATCCTAAGCATGTTCTCATTCACCAACTTTACCAGTCCGTCCGCTCCTCATGGACATCTACTAACTGTGCTACAGTATCCTCTAATTCACCACTATGATGCCGCTCTCCCACTTTGGTTAAACTCATTCCTTTACGCACTACCTGACCTCCTTTTCTTACGCATAGCCTTTTAGAAATTTAGCCTCCGCCTGACACTTCTCACATGTCTTCCTTCATCGTATGCTGCCCAATCGCTGCCTCAATTCAATATCATTCTCTGCAGCCCTTGCACTAGTAGATCACTACGACTTCAAACTCTCCGAGGATCATCTTTCTCGAGCTACCTTTATTAGAAATAACTATTCAGTCCTGAACCACCACGCACCATGAACTCTGACAACCGCTTCTTCAATACTACTTCACAACACTCTGACCCAATGCGATCGAAGAAACCATAGCACTGACAGACCTAACACATTCCATTCGATCAATGACGGCGATATCACGTCACAGGTGAATATCCCATCTTACTTGAAAACACCAAGTCTTAGTACTTTATCAATCCAAAACCTGACCATTTACAATCCAAATGCCTTTCCTCGGCCGAAACTAAAATACTGAAATCTCGAAATCACCCTCTAAGGAGACCTCCCTTCAAGCCATTCATCACCCCCAACATATGGGCAAGAATTCTATCATCATAGAGACATCACGCGCTAACCAATCGTAAACACCATCACAACCTGAGCATAACCTCAAGTCCTCAGAATCACAACTACTGGCTGAAACAACATAATATTCTTCTGCAGGGCATCAATAACATCCCCAACCAGCTACACATGGAAAACATCTCGCACCATATCTGTAGCACCATTTAAATTCCTCAAATTCCTGATTCATAGCAAGCGCTTCGCGACGTATAAGATTGAGTAGGAAGAACATAGGCATAAGCCTCAAAGCAATCGAACTGCACGATGAGGAATCAAGAAGGGAAGTACTCCTAACAGTCCCGTAGCCTCTCGAAGATACGTACAGACGTCTCCATACCGATCCGCAAGACTCTACTAGACTTGATCATGACTAGTGAAACCTAGAGCTCTAATACCAAGTTGTCACGACCCAAAATCCATAAGGTCGTGATGGCGACGGACACCACTGTCAGGCAAGCCAATCATTAAATGGTTAAGTTAACTTTCCTATTTTAGCATTTTTAAAATCATTACCTTTCACTTAAGTACATAATAACTTAATAAAATTCGCTAAGTAAATACGACAGTTTAATAGTCCATTTTTATAAAATACATCCCAAACACATCCCAGAACCCGGTGACACAAATACATGAGCAATTCTAAGAATTTCACAAATACTACAAAGCTTGTCAGAAATACAAATTGGACAAGGAATTTAAAATTAATAAAAATACAATATGAGGGAGACTCTGTCAGCTGTGGATCGCCTCCGGATGATGCAGCTCGCCTAAGTCTCCAAACCAGCCACATCGCTATAAAAGTACCTGTGCAACAAAAATACACAGCAAGTGTAGCATGAGTACGAAAAAACGTGTACTCAGTAAGTATCCCGCCTAACCTCAGAGGGGTAGTGACGAGAGATCGAATTAGACACTTACTTGAAGTCAATTTAGTATAATCAAGTGAGACACTAAGCATGTATGTCATAGGCAATTTATTAAAATCAGGAATAAATAATATCAACTCCTTCCACATTTAACGCTTTAAATCTTCGTCATTTCAGTTAACAATTTAAATCATAATCAGGGATAAGAAACATCAGACTTATTTCACATTTTACACATCAATTCTTCTTCTTCTTAACTGGCCATTAAAAAGTTCCTTAGGCCGATAAACATGTATAAATCACAGGAAATACGCAACATTTATCATGCGCAAACAAAGTGCCGAGGGTCGAATTGCGCGGACCAACAATAATAAACTGTGCATTGCCGAGGGTCGAATGACTTGAACCATAGATACATCTATCTGCCATGCTCGCGAATCGATCATGCGACGCAATTATACATAAATAAAATGTTATCCTGCTCGCGAATCATACATGCGACCCAGGCACCCATAGATACACATAAATACATGGTTATCCTGCTCGTGAATCATACATGCGCCTCAGGCACCCATAGTTAGACATATTCACACAATAAGTCCACATTTTTATCAAGAGAGCATTTACTTAGGAAAGTGGTAAAATTCTTCTTAAAGGAACACGAAAAATATCATTTAAATATTTATTTTGAAATTCATTTGCCGAGTTTAATAATATTCAATAATATAACCTTATCAGGAACACGATTATCCACGGAGGAATCAATTCTCTTTCTAGATGATTAAGAAAAGTAAACTCTATCCTTCTTAAAGATTTAATTACTAGTTGACAGCATGCCATGATATTTTATTGACAAGGTCACGAGTACGACAAGTAAAGCATGCTAGTGGGTCCTAGACTACCCGGACATGGCATAATAGTAGCTACGCACGGACTCCCGTCACTTCGTGCGTATATAGCCCCCGCAGATAGTAGCACATATTTAATTAGTTCGCCTAGGGGGGAAATTCCCCCTCACAAAGTTAGAAAGGAGACTTACCTCGCTCCGAAACTCCATAACCGGCTCCCAAGTCCTTCCGACGACTCAATTGATGCACAACGCCCCAGGAATACCAAATAACGGGCACAACAATGAAAATTCACTCTAATACTCGCAACAAATTCAAATTATATAATTTCCCAACTCCGCTCAGTGAATTGACCAAAATGCCCTCGGGACCACGTGCCCGGATTCCGAAGTTTCTCGAAGCTAAACTCTACCCATAGCTTTACTAGTTCAAATATACAATTTTCTCCAATATTCATGCTCAATTTGTGGCTAAAATCCAAATTACCAAATTTCTAGGTCTTCCCTTAAAATCCCAATTTTATAAAAATTTCTCATGTCTAATTCCATGCATAAACCTTGCATTTAACTTAAAAACATGAAGAAATTACTTACCTAGTGATGCTTGATGGAATTCCCCTCTAGAAGCTCCTCAAAGTCGTCCAAACCAAAGAAAAATGGAAGGAAATGAGCTTAGACCCGTCTTAAAATACCTCACTGCCCAGAAACGACCTTCATCGCGAATGCATCTTTGCCCCCGTGTTGCGAAGCCCAGAAACTTAGGCCCAAAATTTTACTCTTCACGTTCGCAATGCCCTGAACGCGTTTGCGAAGGGCGACTGCCCTGACCCTCCGCGTTCACATGGCCTTCTTCGCGTTCGCATAGGCCAAACAACCCCCAGCTCCCCTTTCTTCTACACGTTCGCACACCTGACCCCGCGTTCGCGTAGGGATCACAACTCAAGCCACCGCGTTCGCACTTTCGTCACTGCGAAAGAACAAGCCAACCCAGCATCCCTCAAATTTCCTTCTTCGCGATCGCACATAGGGAACCGCGATCGCGAAGCAAACCAGATACACCAGAAGACAGCATCAGCAAAACAGAGAAAAATGGTCCGAATTCACCCCGAAACACACCCGAGGCCCCCGGGACCCGTCCAATCACACAACTCAGTCCCATAACATCCCACGGACTTGCTCGAGGCCACAAATAACATCAAAAAATGCCGAAATCACGATTCGCACTAAAATTCAAACTCTATGAACTTGAAATTTCAAACTTGTACATCCGATGCCGAAAGCTATCAAATCACTTTCGACTGACCCCAAATTTTGCATACAAGTCATATTCGACATTACGGACCTGCTCCAACTTCCGAAATCACATTCCGACACACATATCAAAATTTCCACTTCCGGTCGGATTTCTCAAAAACATTCAAATTTCTATCTTTAGCCAAATGACTTCAAAATGACCTACGGACATCCGAATTCAGTTCCGATCGTGCTCCCAACTCAAGAATCACCATACGAAGCTATTCCCAGACTTAGAATATCAAACAAACATCAATAACACTGAAATGCGCTTCAAGCCAAACTTAGGAAATTTCTTAAAAAATGCTGACTTCCACAATATACGCCAAAATGCTCCCAGGTTATCCAAAGTCCGATCCGGACATACGCCCAAGTTCAAAATCATCATACAAACCTGCAGGAACCTTCAAATCTCGACTCGGGGGTCGGACACTCAAAATTTTAATCTTAGTCAATTTCTCCAACTTAAGGCTTCTGAAATGAGAATTTTCTTTCCAATTTGGCTCCGAACTTCCCGAAGTTCAACTCCGACCATGCCAACGAGTCATAATACCTAAAATGGAGCTGCTCATGACTTCAAACCACTGAACGATACGCTAGAGCTCAAAACGACCGGTCGGGTCGTTGTAGAGATCACATCTGTCAGGTACCCGTTGTCATAATAGCACGACATGTGGTTTCAGTTCAGCGCGTGGTTAGGGCATTAGCATCAGAGGAAGAAAACCTTGGACTTGATAGGTACAGGAAGTTCCACCCTTCTATCTTTCAATAGATTGGCGGCAGATGGTGCCCCGCGTCTCCTGGGGGAGTGTCACTATATTCTTCGCATTTCGGGTGTTGAGGAGACGAGCATCATTGTTTTTGTCACGTTTTAGGTTCAGAGTAGTGGGTTGATCAGTGGTGGCAGCATATGAGTTGCGGTAACCTGGCCGAGTTAGCTTCACTAGCATGGATTTAGTTTTCAGAGATGTTTTGAGGGAGGTTGCACCTCAGTTCCTTGGAATGACGGCGTGTGGAGTTTGAGCAGTTGCGTCAGGATGCCATTTCACTATTGGAGTATGCCGTTAGATTCAGTGAGTTGGCCAGATATACACCTCATTTGATTACTTCAGTTAGGAGATGAGTCCATACAGTCATTGAGAGATTCAGACATGATATTAAGTTTAGCGAGACTCGAGAGTTAGAGTATGATGCCTCATTTCAGCAGGTAGTGGGGATCGCTCGCCGGTTAAGGAGCATGTGGGGACAGGAGCGAGAGGTCAGACGAGATCAGGAGAGAGAGTTTTGGGAGGCGAGGAGGCCTCATAGACTGGAGTAATCTACTGTTCCTTATTATGGGGGCAAGGAATGACATGGTAGAGGATTTTGGGTCAACCAGTTCAGTTTGCATTACCAGCTTCGCATGGGGGCTTTCAGGTACTCATGTGTCTCAAAGGATCTGTATTGTATGTTTTCCACAGCCACATCCACAAAGATATTGTTTTGAGTGTGGATATGTTAGCCACATGGTGAGAGATTGTTCCAGGTTTCAGGTAGGAGTGTTATATCAAGGTATTCAGGTGGGTAGAGGGCACCCAGGAGGGGGAGGCCCGACCCATTGATGTATTGCATATAGTAGGCTAGAGGTCGTGGTGTCAAATATTATCACCCAGGTATGTCTTGATGTGCTAAAGTGAGGTATCATTGTACCTCTTTCAGTCGGGACGAGTTTCCCTTATTTGTTGCTTATTTATGAGTAAGTTTTATGCTTGGCACTCTATTTCATGTTTTCTCCTGTTGGGAGATTTTATGAGTGGTAGCCGTGTTTATCGTTGTTTTATTCATCATTGATAGTAGTGATACTATAAGTGAGTCCTTGTTGTTCATCATGGTGAACTTTATGTGATTTTTCCTAAATATTTTAGTTTACGAGCTGTGATTTCATAATCCATTGAGATATGAGTTAAGTGAGCGCTATGATTTTGTTAGCCGAGATGAATTAGCGTGAGATTTCTATTGGTATAATACGTATTCGTCATGTGACATAGAGTTGAGGGAGAGACCCTTGTGATTCTTTGTGATTTGATATGTTTGGACCGGGCTAAGTACCGCGGTGGAATTTTATCAGGATGGAATCCTTGTGATTTGTTCATATGCTTTGCTTCTTCCTTGTTATATTGCTTTTGGTAAGTCAGTATTTATAGAGAGTTATGCCTATGGTCTTGTTTGATAGTTCCTTTATATGCTTCTATTTTCATATTCAGCCATTTCGTTACGTGTTTTCCTTAGTTTAGTTTGCGAGATGTGTGCCCGGTGGTGTTATTGTGGCTTGGTGATTCGGGTGTTTAATGATGAATTTTTTATGTTCATTGCATCATTATCAGTATTATGGGGTTTGGAAACAGAGTTCTTCCATATGTGGGACTAATTGCCAATGTTGAGTTGATTTCGGGTAGTTATTATGACCAAAAGTGCTATTGAGCCTATGTGTGACACGCTATGTTGTGTGGTCGTGCCTTATGGGCGTAGACCTGAGCTGATGCAACTGGTTGAGGCTAATGCCGGATATGGATTTAGAATCGGGTCTTTTGGAAATGAGTAGAAGGTGAGGAATTGAGGTATGAGGCTTATCGATGGTGATGAGAAGGATATATTTCAGTTGTGATGGTGTCGTCAGGCTTATGTAGGCTGGGGTGACGTGGGATCACCCGCGGGTGTGTGTTGGACGTGCACAATCAGTGATTGGATGAGTTCAAGTGAATCTTGGCACGTTCGAGGACGAACGTTTGTATAAGAGGGGGAGATTATGATGACCCAAAAGGTCATCTCGTATATTTCTAGCTAATTCTGTGTTCCGAGGTTGTGAAAAGCTCCTTCTACCTCACCTATATTTACGTGCGCAGCCCGGGCGTGTAGCCGGGAAGCCTTTATGTGAAAAACCGATAAAAATGATAATTTTATATTAGAAATTTGAATAAAGTTGAGTTCAGTAAATGTTTTTGGTAAACGGACCCAGAACCGTGAATTGACGGTCCCGGAGGATCCGTAGGAAAATATGGGACTTGGGCGTATGCCCGGAATCGAATTCCGAGGTCCCAAGTTCGAGAAATGAAATTTTAAAGAAAATTGTTTTCTGAAAAATATAAAGGTCTTTTAAGATGAAATTTGATGTTAAACCTGTGGTATCGGGCTCGTATCTTGGTTTCGGAGCCTGGTACAGGTTTGATATGATTTATATGTGTTATCTGTGAAGTTTGGTAATAAACAGACTTGGTTTGACGTGATTCGGGTCAAAAATGCAAAATTTGATGTTTTAGAAGTTTTGAGAATTTTTTATGGGTTTGGAGGTTTAATCCGAAGGTTATGATGTTATTTTAGTGTTTTGATTACTCGAATAAGTCCGTAGGATGTTTTTGAGGTTGTGTGTATATTTGGTTTTGAGCCTCGAGGGCTTGGGTGTGTTTCCGATAGGGTTCGGGTCCATTTCCTCTCATTTACTCTGCCGATTCTGCTATCTGGTGTTCTCTTCTATGCGATCGCATAGACTCATCTGCGATCGCATAGTGTAAAATGGACCAGCCCAATTTTTCCTTAATCGCAATCGCACAGGCTATTTTGCGATCGCACAACTTTGTAGACTTCACTCTTCGCGATCGCACCACCTCTTCGCGTTCGCACAGTAGAAAATAGTGCTGGGGCAGTAGGCATTGCTTCCTCTTTGCGATCGCATAGTAACCCCTGCGTTCGCGTAGTGTCCTTGCTCTCCTTCTCCGCGTTCGCATTCCCCTTTTCGCGTTCACGATGCTCCACTGGACAGTGACCATAAATCTCTTCTATGTGATCGCATCAACCCATTCGCGATCGCATAGTACCTTTTTGCCTGCAACATTTTTCTTCTATGCGATCACATCCTTGTGTCTGCGATCGCGATGCCTTAAAAAAATACCTGGGCAGAATAGTTTATAACCTTAAAATCGGGGTTTCACCATTTTAAACATATGTTGACTTCTAGAACTCAGTTTTGAGCGATTCTTTGAGGGGTTTTTACACAAATCGATGGGTGAACTTGTATCGGAATGGGTAATCGGAATTTGTAAAAACTTTTGAGTTCCGAGGTGCGATTCCTAAGGGTGGCAGGTGGGCCGGGCCCGACTCGGGACCGACTCGGGCCCGCGGGCTATACGGGCTAGCGGGCTAAACGGGCCGGCCCGTGGGGGGTCCGGGCTTGGGGGCTTTAGGCCCGTGGGGGGTCGGTTCTAAGTGTTGGACCCGTGAGCCCGGGCCCGTTTAGCCCGGGCCTGGCAGGAGGGCCTGGGCCGGGCCAAGCGGGCCCATAGGTAAAAATTCAAAAAAATGGCCAACGGCCAGATTTTTAAAATCTAGCTGTTGGAGCCTCAAAAGAGCCGTTTGGCATGTTTAAAAATTAGCCATTTGGCCCCCAAATTTTGTTTTAACCCCAAATTTTTTATAATTACACTTTTCCCTTTTCTCAACTATAAATACCCCCTCATTCTTTCATTTTTACTCACAAAAATATCAATCTCTC
>MDKI01137682.1:0-10841 GCA_005239505.1 Nicotiana paniculata
CAGACACACACGTTCAAAAACTTCAGCATATTACCAAAACAAAACAAAAAAAAACTCAGCAAATGCACAAATTTAAACACCAATAATTAAACACAAAAAAACAAACAAAAAAAAATCAGCTCCATAAAATTAAGGTATAGATGACAAAATCACTATAGAACTAACCCCTAACAACCGATCAAACATGAATATCAAAAAAAAAAAATCCTATAAAAAATGAGTATCACAAAAAAAAGAGATAAAAATAACTGTAATGTACCTGTGATTATATGTAATATTGTTGGAGAACAAACAGTTGAAGCGATGAATATCAAAGCACAATGACGATCGTAAGCGAAGAACGGGAGAGAGAGAGAAAGAGAGTATTTGTGAGTATACAGTATAGGAATGGAAGTAGAGGAAGCTTGACTACTTGTAAAAGGGTAATATTGTCTTTTCGAAAGGCTTTTAACAAAAAAACGGGTACCGGTGCAAACACAAAAACAAAGCGGGTACAAGTTAAAGAGAGACGCCTAAATAGGGCGCCCCGTGCAATTTTTACGAAAATAACAACACCAGTTTTTACAATGTAGGGCCTCAACCAATTTTCACAATATTGGGCCCGTGCTGGCACGGGCTAACCTTACCTAGTTATATATATAGAGAAAGTTTTCGACATGGCTGCATTAGTCTTTATTGAAAAAACTGAGGGTAATTTAGACTTTCAACCAATACTACCTTGTGTCTTTAACGCAGCTTACTTACGAGCACGTGTTCATTCAATATCCCTCCAGCTGTGTTGAAACACAGAGCATATTAGCTTTTCTTCTTCGTTTTTTGCTCTTCTGGTTTTTTCACAAAGCTTTTTTCTCCTCCTCCTCCTTGGCTGCTCCGTTCCAAAAATATATGTTCCTGTTTTAGTAGTACCTTTTGATTAGATCCACAAAGTCCATGTGTTTCTTTTGAGTGTAATAATCCCTTTTTGTTTTAAGCTATTTCCTTGATAATCTTGATTGAAATCCTTAGTCAACAACGATAACAAACAAGCAAATCCTGATTACTTCCAATTTTGAGGTTTTGTTTTTTTGGTATGGTAATTTAGGGATTTCAATATTTGTTTGGTGTAGTTTCATGTGTAATTTCAAATTTCTTCTCTTTAGTTCGGTTTGTCTGTAACCCCCAATGGTGAATTTTGTTTCTTCTTTCTTATTTTTCTTGCACTTAATTTTTTATTCATGTAAATATAGTTTACAATATGGGAAGGTTTTAGAAACCAGATAGGGAATTAAATACTCACACCAATTGACCTAAACAGAGAATAGTGGTATAAAACATTTGTCAATAATGGTGAATTTGGTGCAGCTAGATTGTCCAAGCAATGAACAATATATGGTTGATACCTAGCTTACCCAGAAGGACAAGTAGTGCAAGTCCCTTTTGATTAGACTGTTGTTAATCTGAAAAGTGCATTTTAAAGATTATATTGAGCTGTGAAATATAGTTAAATATGGTTAAATAGACTTGCATGGTTACTTGTCCGATAATATATGTTTTTCTTACTTATTACTTTACGTCTTGCCTTTCGGTTCTGGTTATTTGTGATTTATATTATTTTTGTAGGTTAATTTCCCCAACACACGAGCTAGCACTTAGAGATTTTGGGAGTGCAAAGATTGGTATGTCGTGTTAAGTTTCTTGTTCCTCCTCGATTAGCAAATTATTGAGATTTTTATTTCCTTATTCTACCTGTCTGACGGCCCCAACATATCATACATTTGTTCTTGCAAGGCCACTGAGGTGAGGAAGAGTTTCGACTTGTTAGCTTGTAGGCAATAAATTCGAATCTAAGAGTATTCCATACATTTTGCACTACCCTAAGAAACATGTCCTATATCCTGCCGCTCAACAGTCGCATATCATTCTTGCTCCTTCTTACTAGCTTTTCTTTCTCCCTTTGATTTTCTTTGTGGTTTATCTCCAAAATTTATAATTATCAAGTTTGATCCTAGCAAATCTGAGACGAGAAATTGGGTTCTTGAAGCTTTATTTTTGCTCTATTCAAGGTAACCTAATAACTTGAAGTTAGTTTTATAGTCTATTTCGTCACTTTTACTTGAAAATGTGTTGTGCTGATAAGATATTGAGATTTTGACATTAGGTTTTAAGTTGGGTATCCTAGGATAGAGTAATATTTTTGCCAATTAAATAATCAATTATTTTTTGCCCGCTCTTTGTGGGTTTCTTATGTATGTGGATGTTACCTGATTAGTTCTGAAAAACTTGTCTATTTACTTTTTTAGTCGCTTCATATGTGACATGTATTCTTATGCAACCTAAATGTATCTTCATATTCGCTAATTTTTCTCTGTGAATTTTAGCGAGAATAAGAATTGCTATCAGGAAAGAAGATTCAGAATTAAAATATGTTGGTATAAACTTGACAATATAACTAAATAAAAAGCCAGAAAGCTTGGGTGATTATGACGGCGTGGTGAATATACTCCACTTCCTCTCAGAAATGGAGACAAAAGCTCCAAAAGAAAACCCCTGTATGATAAGTTGCAGTTTCTTACGAGTTCCATACTCTTGATATAGAGCATGTATAGATATTTTGTAATTCATCTTATTATTATTGTTCAAATACATTATCTCATTGCTTCGTTTGTTCAATTTGATTTGGTCTCTACTCCATATAACTCTTGTCTATATCTTAAGAATTTTTAGCAAAACTAGAACTCTTAGATCTGTTCACCTTGAGCATTTAAGCCACTATATATGAAGCATTGAATTTACAAAGTTGTTTATTGAAGTTATTAGGTATTTTTATGACGGCGTCAAATAATAATAAATTAGTTATATATTTCGCCGATTGAGATACCAAAGTTATAGTTTATGAAACAAAGCTGATAGGTACTTACTGCTTTTACTGGTATTAGTGCGGAAGCGGCCTCATAGCTTATGAAGAGTACTTTAGCAGAGGAATGAATGATTCACATTTCTCATCTCCTGGGTAGAGTATAAAATAAAGTGAAATATAGTTTAGTGCCATTTGTGTGTTTTCTAATTTGGTGTCTTAAATACAGTGAAAATGATCGAAGAAGAAAGTGATGGAGCCATATATGGACATAGGCCAAGGGAGGTGGTGATGAGATGCAATAAAATAGAAATTTCTCTTATCCCAAAGTGCCAATGATCTTGGCCCAGGAGATAACGAGCAGTAAGGACGATGCAATTTATCTGTTGTTTTCTGTCTTCTGAGTGCTTTTTCTCAAATAAAGTCATATATGCAAAAACAAAAGGTTAATAATGGTGTATAGAAGATAACTGTTAGCATGTGCAGACGGACTATACATTTGCTCTAGAAGTGTTGAGGTTCAGCAAAAATGGTCATTTGTTATGTTAGAAGCTTCTATAAACTTTAAATGTAGTTGTACTAGAGATCCCAATAGCGTGTGCATGATTTATGGGATTATCCTATGGTAATTATGTTCAGAGATTGTGGTATTTGCATCCATTTTAAACTTTTTTAATTTCTTTGTTCCTTGAGAAGGTGGAGAACCATGAGTAGAATTTGAATTTTTTTTTTAACTTAGCACATACATGCAGACGAGGAGATATGTTGTCCTGGAGGAAATGGATATCTTGATCTAAGAGACAAAGGTGTTTGCTAGATTCGCATCTGGATCAAGGATGATGATCTGATTGTCTTACATGCTGAGATTACCGCATGATCACCCTCGACAACAGAAACTATGCCATGGTGTGTAGAAACTTGAGTTTCTCTTTTATTAAGCATAGAATAAAAGCTACTTCTTGCCAAATGACATTTAAAAGATCTTTTGGTGCGGAAATTTGTGAAATGTAAATACTCTTGAAATCCTGAAGTCAGTTCTCTATTTGAGTACTTCTAAGTTTTGTTAATAAGTCATAGGGAAAGTACTAATAGTTTAAGAGCCAAAGAAGTGAATTGCTCCTATTCAAACTAAGTTATATGTCCATGCAGGAGATGGATTTGCCGAGTTTGGGTTTGATTTTTAGGAACAACAAATGGTGATACTTGTGCATCTGATATCAAATATGTACAAAGATTTAAACTACTAGATACTGATAGCTGCAGCCTTTGGTAGTTAGTACGTGCCATCCCAAGTGGTTTGGCAGATCTGGAAGGAGTAATTGGTTCGAGGACTGAATTTTTTTGGAAGTTGCCATCATATAGACATTCAAGAAGGAATAAGCCAGTGTAGTTCTTTGCTTGAACTCTTGGTACCCCATAGAGTTGCAACGTATAACTATAAGTTCCTTCTCTATCATCAAAGGTTTTTGATCCGAGATCAATAATGATGCAGCCTTTTTGCTAAAATAAGAAACAAGCTGAAAAAGATGGTGTAAATGAGGATTGGATTGGTTGTTAGAAGGGCACACATTTATGTATTATTTGCAGATTATAAAGAAGTCATAGAATACCACACATTTTGCACAGGTTGTAAAGAAAGAGTCATATTATACGTGTTTTATGGATGCCTGATTGAAGGCATTTAGAATTCATATTGGGAGATATAGTCAGCTGCCACATAAAAGTTTTATGTTATCTTATCTTTTATAGAACTTTCCTTGATCTTCGTGATGATAAAATCAACTGTGTGGCTCTGCAGAATATGAAAGGAGAGTAAGAAATTGCTTTGGTGGTCTGCTAATAGCCGTCAAAAACGGCGGAAGACTGAAGTCGTATCTCTACTGTAAGGTTGATGATGAAGAGGATGGGCAAGCACCAACTATCTGGTGCTAGCTTGAGTGGTATCTCTAATGTGATGTTGATGATGGAGAAGTGAGAATCAACAACAATATGGTGCTAGCTCTGTATTGGTGGTTGATGAATTTGGTGTGATGTATCATGTCGTTTCTTTTTAAGATGTAGCTTTTTAGCTTTTGAAGTTATAAATCTAAGAAACAATCTTTTACGTATTGTATATAGCTGAGTACATTGTGTATATTCTGTATTTCTATTCAGTTTTTCATTTACCACCCATTTTACCGTCTCTGCGTTGCTATGATTTGTAGTGGAGTTTATGCCAATATGAAATATACATACACATATAAGGTTTAGAATGGGAACAAGATAAGAATATTTCACTTCAAAGGTCATTTTTCCGTGTTGGGCCCGTGTTGTGCACGGGCAACACCAGTCTAGTCAATTTAGAGGAGGTTCCGGATCGTGTGAATTTACATAGAAGCCTTTGAGATTTAACTTTATTTCAAGCATTGACAAAATAACCAGGTCAATAGTAATAAGCAGTGGACAACTTTACAAGAAAACTGTCCCACTTGAATTTGTAGGCTCTTAAAACACTATCACTTCTTTTCTATTATATAGAAATGAGAAGTTGGTAGACCAAGGTATATTTTTCGTTTCAAAAAAATTTCTACTTTATTTGTAATTCTGAAATGCTAACTATTATTGATATACATGGGACCTACATTCTCATAGCTACAACACTTATTTAAATGTTATTTCATGTTGATTATACTACTTTTAAATGTTATTCCATATTACTTTTATTGAGAGTGTTGCATGCAAATAATCATTTGAAATGTTCCTTTTTGTTTTACAGAGAAAGTAAAATTAATTTTTTAAATAATAGGGCAACAAAAGAAGATATTGGTAAATATTTACAAGATTTTTGTATTCACCCACACTATTTTAAAGTATTATGAAAATTAACATATGAAAAATCTATAGAAAAATAAAAATATTTTATTTATCTCTTTAATTAAGAAAAAAAATTAAAATCCCTATTAAAATTCATATAAAATTCTATCACATGTTTTATATTTTATCACCAGTTAACATCATTTTATGAGTTATAATAAAATATAATTTGAATTACTATGAATTACTACAATTTATATCTTATTAATATTTGCTTAGTGCATTTGGTTCTCTTTGTTTGAAGTAGTAAATTACCTCTTTAGGGGTGTGAGTCCCCTTGGAAGTTCTCTTTATTTACTGTGCTAAAAATTTATCTTGATTTTGTTGTAAACAAGACATGAAGTAAAATTAATAGTAAGTTTTTTTCATCTCTTATCGTACTTTAAAGAATGATGTTGTTCGTGTTAACTTTCATCAAGTAGCTGATTGTTCCCACTGTTGAAACTCTTGCGAAACCAATTTGAATGTATTCAAGAATAGTTTACAGATATATTGGTAAGCTTCTTATTCTAGAAAATTTGTTTATACAGATGATACTTGCAACTTTAATGTATTCTCTTGTAAAATATTCAAATAGAAATAATACTATTCAAATTAAAATTTTGATTTGATGTTATGCTTGATGTGGATGTTAAAACGGGTATTATAGCACGTAGTCTTTTTATGTTAATTGGATCAATTTAAACATATTATAATTTATGAATTAATATTAAGTAAATTATTAACATAAACTAATTATAAATTGTGATCCTCAATATCATTCTCTATCTGTGATTAGATGAATATAATAGTAATTAATTTATTTATCAAAAAATTAATTGAGCGTCAACAAATAATAATTTTAAGACTACAATGTTGGACCCGTATATGGGCCTTTCCTCGTCTAGTTTAACATAGAAAAAGGTAATAATTGCATGGAGCGCCTTATTTGGTCGGCCCCATTTAATCTATATCAATTTTTTTTTAAGTTTTAACTTGTATCCATTTTTTAAATAACTTCAGCCTCCTTTTTTCTCTTTCTCCTCCTTCGTTTTCTTCTTCTTCTTTCTTCTACTGTTGATGGTGCTGCTACAAAACTTCAGTTCATAGGGATGAACTTTCTACTGAAGATTAACGTTTTCTACTTATGTACTTCGATCAACGTAATAACTTCCAAACAAATAAAGTTAAGAATGTTAAAGTTCAGCAAATATAAACAAAAACTTCAGTTCCTAGAATGCTGAAGTTCAGTAAATACAAAACAAACTTCAGCCATGAAGTTCATCACAAACATAACAAAGTTTTAGTTAAAACATGCTGAAGTTCAACAAATATAGAACAAAACTTTAGCTAAAATATGCTAAAGTTTAGCAAATAGAGAACAAACCTCCAGCTACTAGAATGCTTAAGTTCAGCAATTACAAACAAAAACTTCAGCAAATAGAGAACAGAACTTCAGCTACTAGAATGCTTAAGTTCAACAATTACAAATAAAAACTTCAGCCACCACTTGGTTCATCAATTTTTGCTACTTCAGGTCCGTCTACAAGTATGCTGAAGTTTTGCCTGATTGTCTTTGCTATTTCAGGCCCGTATGCCCGACGTTACGCGAAAAGTGGATACGCATACAAATTTTTTTGCAAAGCGGGTATAAGTTAAAACGTGACCCAAAAAGCGGGTATAGATACAAATATCTCTAGAAAAAGAAAATTTGGGCTCCACTTGAGAATGTGGATCTCTTTGTTGTAGGGATGGACATATATCGGGTATAACCGATACCAAAAAAAACTTATTGGGATTTTGATATCGGGTTATTGGGTTAAGAGTTCAATAACGGGTTTGTATTTTTTCACTATCGGGTTACCGGTTCGGGCTATGGTTTGCCCAATTTCTTAATGGGTTAACCGATGACCCAATAAGATTTAATTAAATTAGGATTTTACCCTTAAGTATATCAATACATCTAGGGCTTCATTCTCTCTTTTTCTCCCAATTTTTCCAGTCGCATTCAAGACTAAAGTTTCACAGTTCACTCTTCAGACTCTGATTCAATTCTTGAACATTTCTTCTTCAAAAATTCAAAATACAACCATATTCTTAGAATCTTAGCGTAAGTTTGTATTCCAAAATTACTTCTTTGTTAAGAACAAATTTCGTTCCTTTCTTTTGAGTTTTACAGTAGAGTTCGATAATAAGAATATAGGATTTTTGATTGTTTTTTATTCTTTATTTTGTGCTTATGCGTTTAGTGCTATGTTTGTAGTTGTTAATTTTAAGGTGAAATTGCTACTACTTTGTATTGTTATTAATGTATTTGAACAACTGTTGTTGAAGAATTAATACTATTTTAATTGTGTTTGGACAATTGTTGAATTACTAGTACTCTTGTTGTTCTTGCTAGAATGGGACTCTAGAAAAATAACATTGATCTTTCGATTATGGTTTGGCGAGAAACCAAAAAATTATAATTTATGTTCCTGTTAACTAATATTTCAGTGAATTGGAGAAGGAATGCTTGTGGAGTTGTTGTATCAATTTTTGAAATTGCACGGGTCATAAATTTGTCAAAATGAAACATGCTTCAACTATTAGTTGTGGCTAGAACGCATAATTGTGTAGTATACTATATGTGAATTCTTCTCTTTTTTGCTTAACTCGAGTAAATTGTCTACTCTTTTTTGCTTAACTCTAGATTGAGTTATCTTATCTGGTAAATCGATAATGATAGGTAACCGATTAACCGATAGCTCATAACTAATATCTTATCGGTTTGGTTATCAGATTATCATATTTGTAAACCTATAACCGATATGCTAAACTGATAATATTCATAACCAAACTGAACCGACGTGACTGATGCTCACCCCTACTTTGCTGAGATAAATATGACAGCTTTTCAAATGCTAACTCTTGGACTATAATTTTATCTCTTATTTAGCTCTTTCCTAACTCTAATTATCTTTATAAAATTTTAGTAAATTTAGCAAAACCTCTCAGAAATTTTAAACGCCAACAAAAGCCAGTTTACATGATAATGTTAAAAGATAGAATAGAGATTAGAGAGCGGTGGGTTATTCATTTTGGACTCTTGTCACATACCATACAAATACCTATTGTATTTTGTGATTCCGATTTGTTTAAATAGACAAAATGAACTTCTATTTGATGCTTACCATTTTTTATCTATTAATTGTCATTTGGAGTTTAATCTAACAAGCAAAACTGTGTTGGTTTGCAATTTAAAAAGTTTGTATAGTTCCAAAGGTTAAGAAAATTCACTTTTCAAATATAAATTCTGGTGGTATTACAGTTTGGACCTTTTTTTTATTTTTAATTCATGACTAAATCTAAGATGGCTAATACTAAACTGGATAGCATCGCTAAGGCTGTAATGTGGGCTGGGCCTAGCCCTGGACCGGCCTAGGCCCACGAGCCCACATGGGCTTCTGGGCTAAACGGGCCAGCCCGTGGCGGTCCGGGCCTAGCAGTCCTAGGAGCCCATATGGGCCAGGCCTTGATGTATGAACCGTGAGCGCGGGACCGTTTAGCCCGGGACCGGCTGGCGGGCCTGGGCCGGTTCAACCGGGCAAAACAAGCCCAACAACTATTTTTTTTTATAAAAAAAAATCATTTAAAAATTAGCCAACGGTTAGCAGTTTAAAACTAGCCGTTGGCCTGCCAATTTAGTCGTTTGAATTTTAGAAAATTATCATTTTGCCCCCAAACTTTTTATAATTACACTTTTCCCTATTCTCAACTATAAATATCCCCCCCCCCAATACTTTGATTTTTACTCACAAAATCATCAATATCTCTCTAATTTTCTTCTATAATTGCTTACTTTATTATTGTAATTTGTGAAAAATTGTGAAGTTGGTTGTCACGACCCCAAATCCTAACAGGCCGTGATGGCGCCTATCGTGGTACTAGGCTAGCCAACCATCACATTACTTACGCATTTGTCTGACTATGATAATTCAAAATTTAATAATAGCAGCAACCATAGCATAAAAATAATTTATTTAAGTCTTAGCGCCCCAATAACAGTCTAACAACTCTAAACAAAACCTCCCAAGACTGGAGTCAACATGGTCACGAGCATCTACGGAAAAAAATAACTCTACTAATATCTTAAATAAAGTCTAGGAATGGAATGCTATAACTAAATAAGGAAGGCAAATGGAGAAGTTGTGGACGCTGGGCAGCTACCTCGAAATCCCGTGAACTGCTGCTACGAGCAAAGACAGCTACTGCTCCGAACCGTCACCTGGATCTGTGCACAGAGGCAAAGGGAGTCTTTATGAGTACGCCAACTCAGTAGTAATGAAAATAAATCACACTCTAAGAATTATAAAACACACAGTACAGATGCATAAATTCGCAAAAGCTAGTAAAACACCAAGTCACCAGGTAGTATTCGTCAAATACATAAGTTCGAAATCAGTTTCCAGAAATCCTTTAAAACAAGTGTAATATCAGTATATCTCAGTAAAAGCTAGTTTGAAAACGAAGTAAATCATAGTTCGAAAACTCAGTAAAAATTCTTCATAAAACTGCCCCTTGGGCTAAAATCATTTATCGTAACCATTGCCCATCAGGCATCCTCACCATCACTCAATATCAGCCCATCAGAGTCACTCAGTATCAGCCCATCAAGCATCCTCACCATCACTCAATATCAGCCCATCAGGCATCCTCACAGTCACTCAGTATCAGCCCATCAGGCATCCTCGCAATCACTCAGCATAAGCCCCGCTGGCATCACTCATTAGGTAACTGCGCTCACTAGGGGTATGTACAGACTCTAGAGGGGCTCCTACAGCCCAAGCGCTATACCAAGCCACATCATGGCATAAATCACTCACAATATAGGCCCGCAACCTCACTCATATCATAGCATCCTCACAATATAGGCCTGCAGCCTCACTCAGTCAGACACTCTCAATTTGCCCTTCAGGCCATAAATATACCGGGTTCTCGACCCAAAACAGTGTTTCATTTTCAAGAAATAGTTTCAAAATACTCTGAGTGTCAAAACAATTTATCAGGAAAAGACTAAGTGGAAAATCGTAACATATCAGTGAGGAAAATATAGTAAATACAACCCCCAAGAGGAAAACAGATCGGCACTAGGCCCCAAACACGACTTACAGCCCAAATCATATCATAATAAAAT